>JAPQLA010000022.1:27601954-27617844 GCA_029822935.1 Naso vlamingii | reverse complement strand
TCTGAGTTACGTGTTGGACTATTTTTTGGCAACCAGCAGAGACTCCAGGAAGTTACTGGCACCCTCCATAAAAAACATATCAGTACAGATTAAACAAACATGATGCATCACGTTAATTACTGAGCTTTAGAAGCTTAAAGATTTATAGGCTACCATTATTAGTGCTCTCCCCTTTTTGTTTCTAGCACTAGCTTTGACGCTGATTCACATTTTTCATGTTTTTTGCCAGAAAAATATTAAAAATTTGCTTTAAATATGGTACAGTTCATATCTGTCTTGAGATGAATTACTGATAACTTTTGGGATCCTCAGTCTTTTTATTTAACACCACCATCAGGTCAAAAATGTTTGGCTATTTTCTCCAGTACTTCAGTTTATGACGATACTCTCAGTTGTCTCAGTTACCCTTGGGCTACATGGAACGAATCTGGAACGTTTGCAGAATGGACTTTGCACCACATCGAACCTATATAGCAGCTGTACTATCAGTGTTGCATGCCGAAGTTGGGGGTTTTTACTTCAAATCAGCTGAGACAACACACATCCAAGGCCATATCCAGAGTCATACAATACCAGAGTTTGTTTGAGTTGACCCCATTCCAGTTATGAGGAGTCATTTTAAGCTAATGTTGTTGTCAGCCCTGTTGGCTACCAGCCAATAGCAACACACTTTGACGTGATAGTTTTTGCGTGCAAAAGCAACAAAACAACATGTCCACAGATAGAAGTTGACCAATAATTGAATAACTGATTTATGACACAAAACAAGACTTATTGGCTAACAAACTGTGTAATGTGCAGCTCATTGTTAATGCACAGAGCTGCCATGTTGGATTTTGATCCCAGGCTTACTGAAGTTCCCCCTGAGTTTCTGAATTTGCGTTTCAACTTCAGGAGGTGCTTTTTGATGACGGATCTGACTGTGAACTTGGAAATTCTGACTTTCGAGAGCAAATGAAACGCACCATAAGCCACTAGAACTCTTTAAACCCTTGCTGGCCAAACTCTGGAAATACATACAGCTCTGGAGGGATCAGGTTATCCTAACTAAACTCTTGGGTCTCATCATTGTCAAAGCAAATCTAATGATAAGTTAGCCGTTTGACAAGAACCATTTCCTTTACAGTGTGATCATATTTAACTAAAGTATATGTTTTCTTTGATTTAAAACATAACAAAAACATTTATATGGCTTTTTATGGCATATTTCTGTACTGTGTTCAGTCTGTCATTACAGAGAAAATGAAAGACTTGCAGATTTTTGGGGACTGACAGATCAGGGCTGCGGTTGATGTGCTGCTTCCGTGTAGCTGGTTTCATTGATTATAGCGGCTGCAGATCAGCTGTGTTAGACTCTCTGCAGTCGCTCCGTAATATGCGTAGCCAAGGGGTTATACTTTGTGTTTATCGGTAATTAGCAAATGTTAGCATGATAAAATGTTAAGATGGTGATTATTATACCTGCTGATCATCAGCTTGTCGGTGGTCATTGTGAGCATGTTAGCATGCTGTTGTTAGCATTTAGTTTAAAGCACCACAGAGCTGCCAACATGGCTGTAAACTTTCAGTCTTGTTCCTCTCACCTCTCCTGCAATCTCCTTCTGTTTTCAGTCACTGTTGATGCTCTTTTGTCTTTATCACAGTGACTTTAAAGTCACTTAATCACCTTTAAAAACCGTAAGTTCTGTATGTGTAACATATTGTGCTTGGTTCCCTGTTTTGTCTTCCACGTTTTGTCCAAAAACACATCTCAGTTTGATCAGATATTCTGAAACTACGTGTCTCCTCCAGTTGAACAGGATGTTCAGAAGCAGCCTGGAGTTTCTCTTTGTCTGTTCTGGGTGTGAGACTGTGAGACTGTGACACTTCAGTCTGCACAGTTTTAGTCTGTTACATGAAGAAACAGATTGTATGTGACCAGTTTGTGGAGGGAGCTGCAGCAGATGCCTACAGGGAATCTTTAGAGAGGATCAGATCACTGCAGCTCTCTGACAGCAGCTGCAGTCGGCCCCCATTAAGACGCTTTGCCTGAAGGCATGAAGGGCTGCGACAGAGTCAGAAATTTTTAGCAGCAGAAAAAAAACTGCTACACTGCAGTCAACTTCTTTCAGTTTCAGTCTGAGAACAGCAAGAAAAAAGGAGTTAGCACTGGTGCTCAGTCCAACACTTTGGTCCAGAGGGAGATTTTTTGACAACTCCTGGTCAGGCTTGCATTAAAAATGTTGGTGATAATTAAGCAAGACTACATATTTATCTGCTGTAGTGTGATCATTTTGGAGGCTGCAGTTTGTGATGCTTAATTGTTCCACATGATACATTTTACACACATCAGTTATTAAATCTGTCCTCACTGATGTATATAATGCAGTACACTTATTAATAGAAACTTGAATCAAAATCTCTGAAACAATTGAAACATAACAACATCAATTTATTATATTTATTGTTGTGGTAAAAGTCTCAGCTCGTGTACCTAATAAAGTGAATGCATGACCAAGGAAAGGGCCTCTATGAATTTGAAAATGTATTTTACAGGATGTAGAGAGGAGGGAAATTTAATCACAGCACTACCACCGGTTTAGCTGCCAGTTAGCTGCAAGTATTTTATCCAAAATATGTCTTCGAGGCAGTGACAATAAGGGGAAAATATAGATTGAAACTAAGTTAGATTTTATTGGGGGGGGGGTGTAAACAATACTTTGCTAATGCTATACGCTGACCTTTATGCTTTTTGAATTTTCTTTCCCGATTATTGTTATAATGGCTGATAGCAGAAAACTATTTATGATTGTTATCTTTGTTTTATGGCAGTTTTGATGCTTAGACATCCCAGCATAAAAAATTTATCTAAAACTGCACCATCCAGGACAAGCGGTCTGGTTGCTGTGGAGGCCTGGCTCCTGTCCACCAATCAGGGGGCTGTGATCCTGGCCTTCCCAGGACGTCCGTCTCATTCCAGAAAAAACTGTTCTGAGAGCAGTTGAGAAAAGGTCAGTAAGCAGCCTGTTGAGCAGCAGAGCCTCAGTGTACCCGTTGCCCCATTGTTTCTGAATGAATGGGGATGTCTAATTACTGGAGCAGCGACTGGGGCTGCCAGTCTCATCGACAAAAGACTCGGACACGCAAGTTTGGAGCCAGAGAACAAATCAAAGCCAAACGGGTGATTAGAAAAGAATGTAGTTTACACACAGAGTCTCCTCTTTGTGGTTCTGTGATGAAAACAATTAGAAAAGAATGCCGTGCAATTATCCACAGACATGCAAGCTATACATGCAATTTCAAATATATATTGTCTAAAATGATTGGGGGAAGTAAAGATTTTTATTGGAACTAAAATGTGTCCAAATTCTTACCTCTAAATGATGCTTCTCAAAGTACAGTATTGATCTTATTTCTCTAATGCATCTGATTAAAATAAGATATTGGAGTTAATGCATTTCCATCAGACCACAGGGTGTTAAGCTGAGACAAAGTGTCTGACATTTCTCACAGCAGTGTGAAAAATCTGGTCGCACAGTTTGATGCTCTGCATGCAATCAAAGTCTTCCCTCTGATCATGTTTTTACAGATGTAATTGCAGAAATAATATGCTGAAGTTCTGATGTTCAAGCTTCACGTTTCCTGCATTCAGGAATGTGAATTTTCAGTCATGCTGGGAGCAGCAAAAAAATCCATCAATTTCAACTATTTTCAGGCCAGGACCTTATTTGTTGGTTTGTCTTAAGCCAAGAGCTAAACTTTGGAGTAAGAGTATAATACAGAGGGCTATCTCCTATGGATTTATTTAGGCCTGTTATTTAGATGACAAATTATTCCTCTGATCATAATTTCTACTTGTCTAATCATCAACTCATGACAAAAGGCAATCTACATCTATTGTCTACATTCCTGTCCACCTCGGCTTTACTGTGGATGGTGACAAAGTCACTAGCAGCCTGGCTAACAAAACATTAAGTAATGCTATTTTACTTATAATAATATCTTATGCTACATTCTCATCAATTGATGCTAACAAGGTAAAAGAAAATACCTTAAAGTACTAATTATAAACATATTAACAAGCTGAAATCAAAATATTAGTATGCCAGCAGATTAAACATAACACATGCAACATTTACATGTTGATATACTCATGCTAAAGAGCAAGAAACTACCTAAATATGAAAAGATCAGCCTAATAAATTAAGCACAAATGATAAACATTCACACTGCAGTGTTATAGACTGACATAAGCATGTTATCGTGTTTACTGTAAACATATTTATACTTAACATACCTAGCTAAAGATTTCTGATATAATGTTTGTTTTGCTATCATTGGTGTATTAGCATGTTGACAAGCCAACAGGTTAAAAAGAAATAAAATTGTGGAATATTTACATTCTTGTATTTGAATACCAAATGTTACATTCAGTGTGCAATGTGCTAAAATGCTAAACTTTAGTAAGGAGAATTCTAAAATTAACAATGTTAACGTGCTAACACTGGATTATAGGCACGCTCACAAGCTTGTCGGTTAAACCAAAAGACCTTTGATATGTTAGCAAAAATCATCAGTGCTAGCCTGCCAAGCAGCAAGCTTAATATATAAAAGCCTAAATGTTTTATACGTTATACTGGTAAGTAATACATCCAAGTGCAGGTCATCAATCACAGAGAATAACAGTCACATAAAAGTCAACCCCTGGCCAGCACTTTTTTTGCATATTTATTAAATACTAACTGTAGGAATGACACTATGCTAACACCTGTAAGGCTTCAGGTTCAGGTTCTGGTTTCGACCAGAAACCATCAATGAAAACTTCTTTCAGTTAAATGAGCCTCAATGTGATACTGTAGCTCTGTTCACTGTGACGGCCAGCTGAGAGGCAGACTCCCTCTGTCGTCATGACAACGGGAGACGAAGACAATGGCATGCTGTGTCCTCCATGGTTGGGCGGTGATGATGACGACGAAACGATGGTGAGAGAAAAAACAGCTGAGGTTTGTGCGGAGAGTGACACAGCAACATGTACACTGGATAAGAAGGACAAGTCACTTTTTGGTTTTATATTTTGTTTTCTGTTGTTTGAGTAAATAAAACTAATTTTTTTAAAAAAAACAACCTGCAAATTAAATTATGTTCTTGTGTTGATTTCTGTCCACAAGTTCAGTTGTTTTTGGACCGATGAGGGCATGTTGTGTTGAGTTGGAACTGTAAAAACAATGTGGCCATGTCCTCTGCATGGACGGTGATGAAGAGTTTCACTCTGCGTTGTTTTTATCAAGAAGTTTTAAAAATCAAGAATCAGAAGATTTAGCAAAATCCTAACAAAAATTTGATGGCATATTTTAAGCTCTACTAACGCTGTTGTATTTTTGTTGGATGTCACTGGCTTTGATGGCGGATGCAGCCATTCCATTACCAACCTGAAGATACTTTAGTCTTTGTTGTTGTTTTTTTTCATCTGTGAGCAAATCCACAAACCACATTATTCCAGTGTCACAACCTGAAAGTTTGTAAATGAAGATCTGACCATGCCTTTCTTTTACTTTGTTGCTGTTACTTTTTATTAAAAGTTGACATGCTTTTTGAAAAAGGACAGCCTTGTTTAGTGTGTGCTTACCCGCTCTGAGAGACCACATTGAGCTGCCTTTGAACAAATAAATTAACCGTCTAAAAGCAACCAGCTTTAAAAGAAAAAAAAAATCAATTTTGAAATACTTTTCATAAAAGTGACATTTCTCTTGTGGCTAAAAAACCCAACAATAACTCTGTCATTACATTATGTGCTGAGCAGAGTGCAGTTTTCTGCTATCAAACACAGTGAAGAGCGACACAAACACATACACACATGCACACACACACACACACACACAAACAGCAGCACCAACAGCAATTTCTCAATATATTACTGAACATCTTATTGACTCACACACACACTGAAAAAAAGAAACATGGAATAAAAGAACAAATCTACAGGTGCTGAGAGTGGCCATGATGGACGATCATTTGAAATGATGAAAAAAAAGGTAATCCTTTATTTTAGGGATCTGTAATCATCAAATAATTTCCTGGAAAATACAAAGAATCTGCAGAACAGCTAAACACAGAAAAATGTGAAACTATGAAATTCCACATATATGGACCATAAAGTTTGCCATGAAGAACAAAAACATTTCAGCTCTTTACAAGACAGTTAAAAGTGCTCATGAATTCAACACAGCTAACTAAACTAAAATAATCTCTTTTTTCCAGGAACTTAAAAACAGGACACGTAAAAATTGAGTGTTACCCAATGTAGATATCATCTATTTAATATAGCAAACATTTTTGGGGGTGATGTGAATTAAGTTATCATCTCAAGAGCAGGAAAAAAAAAGTTCAGGCTCTGTATCGACTCTCAGCTCCTGTAAAACACAGTGATGATCAACTAAAAATAAAACTGAGTGCAGATTCAGAAAAATACTGCTGAGTTAATTAAAAAAAAAGAACTAAACAAATGAATATTTTTAACTGATACTGACTAATACTGTTTTCTTTTATATGTACAGTACTTCTGTACAACGTGTTCAACGGTTTGGGTTTGATTCACTGAAGTTTAAAAGCAAACTCAGGGATTCACAGCCTGATATGTCAACGCATCCACCAATCAAATTCCTTTTCACATCAGAGAAACAACATTGAACAAGCTCCGCCTAAAACTGTTGATCCTTAACCTTTGACCTCAGCAGTGTGTCCCCACAACGGTATAGGCGGCGGAGGTGGATGCCTCCCTGCGGATGGTGCTGAACGGCGACAGCTCCAGCTCAGTAGTGGTGCACTCGTTGTCGACGTCGCTGGCAGCGGTGTTGGGGGAGTGAGGTGGGCTGCACTCGTCACAGCAGCAGCAGCAACAGTCCAGGAAGGCTCTGGTGAACGGCTGGCACAAGCAGAACAGCAGCACTGGCGTCACGGCAGACTTACAGAAGAGCAGCAGCTGGCTGACCAGGTGCAGGATGTCCAGGGTTCTCGTGGGAATGCCGGCTGCCATGTACACGCTGATGATGTTGCAAATGTTCTCTGGAATGATGCAGAAGCCATAGAGGATGGCCAACGCTACCACAGCACAGTTCATCTGGCTCTCCAGCTGGATCTGCTTCTTACTGCCACGGACACAGGCCCGCTCTGCATGCCGAATCTTACGGGCTGTGACCAGCGAGCTGCAAATGGTAAACAACGTCGGTAAGCAGAAGTAACAGCCAAAGTACCACCAGAGGCGTGCGCCATCGTAGGTAAGTCCGAGGACGTAAAGTGTGTCTGGAAGGTCTGTGGAAATCCGAACCACGCAGCGCTCACAGGGCGTCACATCAGGTGGGTCACCGTCCTCAGTGACCATCTGTCGGATCAGCAGCTCAGGCAGTGCCAGCAGCAAAGCGCCCACCCAGATGACGGCGAGCTTTGCCGTAGTGGACGCCCAGTTTTCGATCATCTCGTAGTACATCTGCACGTTGGTGGCAGCACGAAAACGATCGATGCACAGAGCGCAGAGTGTGAAGGTTGTGACCCCGATAGAAGCCACCTGGGAACAGAAGAGAAGTCAGGTTAAACTCTAAATCCTGACCTGAAGTGACCTCCGTGAAGAAGAAAGAACCAATCAGATGACTTGAAATGTTTTCTTCACACACAGTTCAGACACACACACACTCTTCAACTCTGCATCATGATGTCACAAACCACATTTGTTGTGTCTCAGCAGCTGTAAACACTTCACACTGTGTGCAAGACAACAAACAGGCAAATCATTTGTTTGTGTGTGTGATGGGAGGTAACAGTGTAATGCTGCAGTCATAAACAGCCAAAGTCATGATGTCACTTCCTGTTAAGCCTTTGTTACTCAAAACTATTAAGCATATTCATGTGGTTTCTTTCACATATCCTGTGACAAGTGAGTACTCTTGGGCAATTTATTAGCTTTTGAATATTACAATATATTCCTTTGGTGTGTGTATCATATCCAACTGCATCAGTGTGTGACATTATGGGAATTCAACTTTTGTTTGGAGATCTAAAAAGTCCCTATAATGTAAATGGAATTAGTTTAAAGAATGAAGGCTCATTTTATGGTAAAGGTCAGGCTAAACATCCGGAAATGTAAAATAATGTGTCTATGTATTGTCCTCTTAAAAGACTAGAAATACAACTATGTGTGTGTGTGTGTGTGTGTATATTTGCACATGCTACATAATGAGGACTGTAACATTTCTTTACAAAGTGAGGACATTTTGGACAGGCATCACAACCTTAAAGGGCTGTTTGAGGTTCAGAATTGGTTTTAAGGGTTAAGTTGGAATTAGGTTACAGTATGGTGCATATGCTGTGTGTGTTGAATATGTATATGTGTGTGTGAGTGGGTTAGGGGTTAGGGGTTAGGGTTGGGGGTGGAGCAATTTTAATCCACTCCCCGCTATGTGTGATTACGCTCCATTTAAAAGTCAGAGGAGAAAATAGCATTGGTCTCAGATCTACAGCTCCGTCAGTATTTCTGCTAATTTATTTTAATGTTTTGAAATAAAAAAACAATTGCACATCTACTTTAGAACTGTGTTTTATGTGTCTCTTATCACGCTACTAACTCTAAGTTAATTTTTTAATGCCAGGTCACATCGCTGATGTCATATAGGTCATGACGTCAAAGCGATCGGCTGCTGTTAAGAAGATTAAACTCAATAAATTCAAACCTTTTGTTTCCAGATGTCACAATAAAAAGATTTTCTCAACATGTTTGCCTGCTGCTAATATTAACATTTCAGCTGAATTAAAACACGTCTACATTGTCAACTACGACTCAACATCATTAACAGCAGAATTACAGGCTGTCAACTGATACATTGATTACATGGCTGAACCTTGCAGCTGTGTGGGACAGACATGATTCCAAAATCACAGCCTTTAATGTGCAGTTATAACAGCCTCCACTCTTCTCAATTATATCATTTTTCCAGATGTTGAACCTGCTGCAGGGTTTTGCTTTCATTCAGACACAAGATCAGGTCGGGCTCTCAATTTGTGTTGAACCTCTTTGTGAAGTTGTTGGATGAAGTTTAGGTCAAAGTCTTCGAAGGCTTGTCAGTTTCTTCCAAAGCCTTTACTAATGGAGCTGTCCTTGTGTGCAGGGACAAACACAAAGTTGAAAGAACACTATTGTCTAAAATATCATTTAAGGCTGCAGCTTTAAGATTTCCCTTTAGTGGAACAAAGAGGCCAAATGAGAAAAAACAGATACTAAAGAAACAAGATTATCTATAAAAATGATCAAATAAACAAAAAGTCTAAACACATCCTAATCTAATCTCAGACTTCCTTGTTTCCTCTAATGCAGACTATTGCACGTGTGTGTGTGTGTGTGTGTGTGTGTGGTGGGGGGATTGTTTTTTCTCTAATCTCAGTCTGTAAGACTCTTCATTAATCCTGATCTTGATTCTGGTTGGATAACAGGATGTTGCGTGTGCAGCAGGTGGAGTCTTGTTTTCTGCAGCCTGATGTAACACTGATCAGATTAAAGACCCTTCACATTAGGCGACATTAAACCTGATTTAAACCCTGACTGCAGTCTGGAGGCACCAACCCCCCAATTCTACTCCAATGTGAAAATGTGTCACAACATAAACGCGACATTTAACCTACTACAAAATTTCCCTTTTAGTTGTTTTTTATCATCTCAGGCACAAAACAGTTTTTTCTCCACAGTTCATTTCCCACTTCATGACAAGTATACGAGGGTGAATTTTTATATAACTCACTCCTTTAAATGTGCTGTGTGTAACATTTTTGCACAAATATCAGAACAAATCATCCATAATCTAATGACTTTGTGGTTAAAATTTCACAAATCTATGTGCAAAGTCACGGTGGATCTCTGTACAGATTTTGAGCATATGATGTCATTACAGTTGATTTTTCTTTTCAATAACACACATAAGCTGTGTCCCACTTTGGAGGTCACGTCCTCCAGTGGATGAATTTGTCGACTGACTGCATTTCACTGGCTCCTTCAAATGCTGCTGACGAACCCCACATTGTGAATGATCCAACAGGTGGATCCTTCACGGTACAACATATCCCAAGATTCATGGTGCACAGGTGACAATTTTTTTTTTTTTTTCCCCCAAGCAAACATGACAGATGAAGCAGCAACAGCAAATGAGTTACTTTTTAATTTGGAAGGACTGAAATAGCGAAATAAAATTTTCTGGCCCCTTCTTTACATGCACAAGTTAACTGCTGGGTCATGGTTGCTAGGCGACAAGAGTGCGTTGTGATGCAAACAGCAGCTGGTGACAAACACAGGAAATACTCCACAGACCAGACAAGGCTTCAGGGTGGCTTTGGTTTGGCACCGGAGTTGTGACACACCTTTTGTGTGTAAAATCTGTTTTTTCTGCTCAAACTCAGTTGTATGTGTCTGCTTTAATATGAAACTTTAGCTCAGCTGAATTCTCTCGCAGTGGCAAAAAAAGGGAAAACTCTGAAGTTCATTGTGAACCGCTGGCAGAGCGACAACACAATACTCACACAGATGTAAACAAGACTCTCTGTGTTTGCAGCAGACTCACAGAGGGTCTGACAGCAGCTGCTCATCGCTGTTAGCTCCATGCTGCACAGAGAGAAGGTCAGTTTGTTTCATGTGTCCCTGCAAACACCACGTCACACACTATGTGACCACAAGGCCACACCTCCCACAGTCCAGTGCTCCCTCACTCTTCTGTTGCATGTTTTAGAACATCCTGCCTGAAGGTCCACCACCAAACCATAACTTTCCTTCTCTGCACTGACACTGAGTGTTGGCACTAACGACTGAGACGAGGTTTCAGCAGTTTCAGTCTTTTTAGTTCATACTTCAATCTTTCTGTTGCTGTCTTTCCACCGCAACTCAGCAATGTGATGCTGTGCTTTGACAGAATTTTGTTCTTCCACAATTAGAAGACACACAAACTCTTGACTGAGGACAGGGGATGTGACTTATTACTGGAGAGTGTGAGCAGGAGGAATGATTACAGATATGAACTTTTTTTTTAACCTGTAATATTTCTTCTGTATTTCACCTGTGAGTTCTGCAGCTTTACATTAGTGTGTGTGGTTGAAGATTATGTAAACTGTGTTGATTCAAGTGTTAAACACAGAGTGAGCTCATCACATCCAAACCTCTGTCCAACTATGACCTGCTCTCACCTGTCAGCCGACATGTAACTTATTTACACTCAGTCGGTCATTTACGGTTTGAACCCTCAGCTTACGTCAAACCTAGACACCAGACCCCTCCCCTCTCACCTCCAGGTAAGGGATAATTCTGCACGAGAACTCCCCCAGCAGCCAGTTCTTGGTGAGCTCGTGGAACACCACGAGCGGCAGGCAGAAGAAGATGATGACGAAATCCCAGAGCGCGAGGTTGGCCAGCAGCGAGTTGGAGATGCTCCTCATGTAGTAGTTATGACACACGATGCACATGACCGACACGTTCCCAATGATCCCGACACTGAAGATGACGGCGGCGATGATCAAGACAGCGTACGCGCCGTACGACTCTGTGGTCACTGGGTAGAACGGGTTCTTCATCTGCTTCCGTCTGGTCCGCGGGTTCACCGGCATGAACGGCGTGGTATCGGTAAAGTCCGGCAGGGTGTACTCCTCCTCATAGTCACTGGTGTTGAAGGTAGGTCCGGCCTCTTGCTCCTGTGCCATGGCCGCGGGCAGAGCTTCCCACGCGGCTCCGTCCTGCAGCGGCTCGCTCCGCTTCGTCCTGCGGGATTTTGCGCTCCGTCTCTTGCGCCGGTTGTGTCCGGTCCTCCCGAGGCTACAGATGCGTCCATGCGGGGTTTGCTTAAGCACTTCTCCCGGACGGCATTCATCACTCCGCGGATCATGAGGCTTCTTTACATCCGTGCGTAAAACTTTGTCTTCAGGTGCAAGTCGGATACGTCTCACTCCACTTTGCGCATCGCTTTTACGCACAGCGTGCCGGGATAACTGTGTCCCAAGCCGTTCAGGGGATGCTGGATTTACTATATCCGGCCACGAGGCCTGCGTACTCGCACCGCGCGTCCCCCCATTGTCCTCCCCAGTGACTGTGCGCCATCTCCAGCTCTGTGCATTCCTGTGAGCGGCGGTGGATTCATAATGAGGACTGAAAGTCGTCTTTGTTTTATTCCAGTGGAACTGACTCGCGACGGCCACGTTACAGAGCCACAAACACAGTAAACTCGAGACTGGAATCAGCATCGTGTGGTTCTGTCTAACCCGTCAAATCAAACTGCTGCGTTTTCCAAAAAGATCGATCCATCTCTGACATCTATGAAGAAAAACAAAACAATTCCTCTTCAAACTTCAAACTATAACAAAAAATCTAAAGTTTTCCTTCATGTTTGCGCAGAAACATTTTCACAGAGTCTTTGTTTGTGTGTAAGAGATGCACCTGTCGGCTTTGGGTGCGTCCCGGAGCGGCTCCAGTCTGGAGGCATCACCAAATAGACAAGAAACCAGAGCGTAAAAATGTCCTAAACTGGGCCTCAGCCTTCAAAAATGTGACTGAACGCTTGGAACCTCTAACTGGGGGTTCTGGTGGCTTCTGTGTTCAATCCCAGCCTGGCAGGTCCAAATCCGCCCCACTAAGTTTCTGCGCGGACAGGAGCTCCGGAGGCTGAACGCGTTGAAATGTGTGGAGACGCCGTTCTCCGTCTGACAGGGAGAAGAGGACCGAGAGGGAGGAGGAGGAGGAGGGAGAGGGAGGGAGTGAAGAGGAGGGAGTCTGTCAAACCTGCTGAAAGTAATCTGTGGGATTATCTGTGAATTACTTCAAATTTTATGTGGACATTTTTTGACGAAGACTTTTCTTAATGAAAAACTTAGCATCAAAATACTTCTATTATTGAGTATAGAGACAAATATTACAATACTTCTAGCTACATTTTTCAGTATAATCCCTTTTCAACTTGTGATATTTGCACAGTATCCTTTCAGTTTATTATTAATTTACTGTAAGTTTTCATTTAAAAAGTAGAATGTTTCAGTTTGTGAAAAGTGAAAGAAATATTCAAGTTCCACTGAAGATTGCAGCTGAGTCCTACTAAAATCCATGTTAGGACAAATATTTAGAGGGTTTTTGTGACATCTACTGTAGAGTCAGAGTATCACACCAGCACTATTCTGACAAGCATGTTTTTTGAGAGAATCCATTAGTAAAGTTAAACAGTCTGTTTAGAATTGACAGATTTTCAGACCTTTTTTTTAAAAAAAATTTTTTTTTAGCTAAAGCTGTTTGAATCCCTTCTTGAAGTTTATTCTGGAGTTTCTCTCACAGCTGCTGGCCCTGCTGTGTCAGCATTTACTGCAGATTTGAACTGTATTAAGCACCTCACTGTGGTTTGGGACTGAAGAGGCTTCTCTCCTCCAGCAACATCTGAAGGAGAGAGAGAGGCCGACAAAGACCAAAGAGAGAAAACTGAATTCTTTTGTCCACACTGGTGAGACACATAAAGACCAAACTTACCTTCTCAGTGTTCTCCATCTTGACATTAAGCAGAGCAGGAGTTTCCTGCCTGAGGGATACATGTAAATAAACATACAAGAAAAAGTGCAAAGAAAAAATAGACCTACTTACCATTTGTCTGTTCAACACTGTCAACATGTCTGTTTTTCTTACAGTGCATCATGCGGTCAGTTGACCAGCAGATGGCACAGTAACACCACATTTCCTTCCATCAGCTTAGACACTTCATAAACCCAACCTGAAGAGACGACACATCCTCTTTCCTTTTTATCTGCAAAAAAGTGCAACTGATCCGAGATCTGTGTGCTGGTCAAATACTGAGAATCAAAAGCTGCGAAAACACCAACAGCCTTGTTAAAAGTCAGTTGTTTTATTTTGAAGGAATCATTAAAAGGCTCAATGACCTGCACAGGAAATAGCAGAAGCTTTAAAAACATATTCACATGAGCAGCTTTAAACATCTTTTACATTCGTTTTTCACAATAAATAAAACAAAAACACATAGCATGTAAAATACAAAACAACCAAACAAAAACAGTTGTTTGTTTTTTTTCTCCTCCATGTTTATCTGTGACCTTTGACCTGCCGGAGGTTCAGGCGGGGTCAGACCTCGTGGAGGCTGGTGTCGTGACGGTGCTGTGGCAGATTTGATAGCAGGTTTGGTTCAATCCCTCGTCATCCTCTGCTCGATATGCCATCAGACACAAATCCAGCCATGGACGCTCACCTGAGAAAACACAGACACAGCTGAGACCAACTTCACACACACTCACACACACACATCTGAACCCACTACCACTGTTTTCACAGGGATGCTGGGTCCTAAGCCTTTGCATTTTCATTATAGAGAAAAACATTACACACTCAAACACAAATAACCATCACACACTGACAATTAAATGAAACAATCCCAAAGGAAGAAAAAAATATGAAAAAATATTAATAACAACAATAATAACAATGCAAAATGTTTGATCTAATTCCTTTCTTTCCCTGACAATCGTAGGAGAAATCAGTTTGGGATTTTCTAGTCATGTAACTGATCTACAGAGCCTGTATTAAACCTGCCATGTTGCTCGCACTCACTGGGCCGCCCAAACAGTTCCAAACGTGTTTCATACTTTAACATGTTTTATACTATATAGTTCACAGAACATTTTTTCTTCTTAATCAATTGATTTAACAGCCAGTTACTCTTCACTTTGATAATGATACTGTAACTGTGAAAAAGCTGCTGGATTTGAAAGTTCTAACTCAAGTGACAGACGTACTCAGGCTGCCCCCTGGTGGACAGAGGAAGTCCATTGTTTGATGTATGCTGTTCTGAGCCTCCTGATTGGCTGCCACATCCTCCGCAGACACCCTGAAGAACAGCTCCTGGTGAGAAACACAAACCGTCAATGTCACTCATTAAATTTTCCTTAAAAACACTTTAAAACTGTTTCAAACTTCGGGTCATACTGTAATCAGGTAATACATTTTTATTTTTCTCATGACTTTAATCTGCTCTGATCCAGAGTGAGCGCAGCTTGAAATGTGATCTGAAACTCACGGAGTCTCTCCACAGGAAGACATCCAGCGTGTCGGTGGCGTCCTGCAGCTTGAGCTTCATCAGCAGGACGAACCGCATCAGCTGAACGCCGAGAGCTGCAGAAGATCAGAGATGTGGAAACTGTGGGATTCATTTCAGATGGAAACATGCAGCTTGAACAGGCCTGAGGTCAGCTGAGGAGCTTTAAAAATATGTGAATCAGGAGGAAGTAAATGGAGCCCAGCATAAAACTCTGTGAAGGGACGATGAAGACAACGTGATGATGTTTTTGTTAGCATGAGCTTATTTTCATTGTGGCTGCATTTGACAGCAGTGTGCAGTTATAAAACTCTTCCTGTTGGTGCATTCAAGGACAAACTAGATGAACTGATTATTAAAAATGACACAAACAAAATTTTCTGTTGTTTAAAATATGAAGCTGAGCATTTTTGTATGAGCTGTTTCCTGTTTGTCCACACCTCCACAGTTTCCTCTGCAAGCCCAGAGATTCAAACCAAACTCACCTTCTGCAATGATCTTCTCATTGATCACTTTGACCCCCTCAGCACACGGTTCCCTCACTGCAGCCTCAGAGCATCGCCGGCACCTGAAATACACACAGGAAGTCATTAAGAGAATAGCTCATCGGCTCTGAAGATGTGTGCAGGTCCCATTTTACTGTAAATAAAACAGTGACATGGTCTGAGGTATCATCAAACACATTAACATTCAGTAATGTTGCACATGTACCACTTCAAAAGTTCTTAGGACACTTTCATTGCACAGCTGGTTATGATGCAGAGGCACAAACAACATATAAGCTGAAGCACACAGTCAACTTCCTGCCTCAGTCCC
>JAPQLA010000022.1:27398316-27410435 GCA_029822935.1 Naso vlamingii | reverse complement strand
ATTCAACCTTTAAACTTCTACCCCACTTCTACCGTTTCAAACAGTCTGCTTCCTCGTTGAGAGAATGCTTAAATCAATGAAATTCAATACCACCTTTTTACTGCTACTTTTTGAATTGCATGCTGTCAGATTTCAGCAAGCAGACACAGAGCACAGGTACCTTTAACAATATATAGAAAAAAGCACCACTAACAGCCTGGTCACAAACAGGAAGATGAGGAGGTAAGTTAGACACCACAATATTTTTTCCAGCATCTGTTGATTGAAAATGTTTACTCCCCCAGTAATATGAACATAAGGATGTGTTTTAAGAAGAGGAAGGGAAGTTGACTGATAATCACTGCTCCTTGTAACGTGAATCAGTAATTAATTCCAGCGAACTGTTCCCTTTGTAACAGGTGTTTCCCGTTTTGACAAATAAAAAGCAGGAATGGTCCATTAAGTATCAACCACATGTCAAAATGCTTCATACATAAAATTACATCTTCTCAGTTAAAAATTTTCTGTGGGAGCATACCCAAACCCTTCGTGAAATTGTTCCTCCCACTTTTTGATGTTTCTTCTGCTAAATAAAATTGCAACATTTTAAGTGGTTCGGCATTGAAGGCTAAAAATATTTCTATGCAATGATTTTGCAATGGATTTGTCCGGTCCTAATAATAAGATCCTTTGTTGTGGACCTCTAAATCTTATCTTTTCTTATCCTGCACCAGGTGGCACTTAGAAAAAGTACTGCCGTGTGCAGGGATCTTCAAGTTTTTATCTAAATCCCTCAGACAATAGACCTACTACCAACACATCTCCCGGTGCAGTAGGTAGGTAGTTAGCTAGCTACTTAGCTCAGCTAGCAACAGGATGGTGGAGTGCTGTCTGTTTGGGTGTTTGCCAATCAATTTCTTTCCAAAGTTATGTCCTGCCTCTACATCCTCTTCAAACACAGTTAGATACTATGGAAATACCACTTCCGGGCATCTTTAAACTGTCCATCTTGAAAATACTTCACTCTCTTCTTCAGTGTTTATTGGAAAACCTGCTAATATGAAACAGAATTAAAAGTCTACACTCATGCACACTAGCTAGCAGCTCTGTGAGGATATAACATGGTAATACGCATGCTAGCATGCTCATATTAACAATGCTGTGAAGCTTATGCTGAAGTATATATTGTTTACTGTTTGTTATCTTAGTTGAGGAGTTTAACATTTGCTGTCTGGAAAGTCATTTGTTGAGATATTTGAATCTGAATCAAAATAGGCGGTGCCACCAACAGACTATCAGACAGACTTTGCCTTTCTTAGCTCAGCTGTTAGCATGGCAAAGAAGCTGAAAAAATATGTGAAAAAAACCCTAAAAATTGGCATTTATCCAATCAAACAATGACAAATCCAAATTATTTCATCATCTCTTCATCCTACAGCACAGACATCAGTGACTGACAGGAAGAACAACTCCACATGGAGCTGATACGAAGCAGAGGGAGACAGTCTGTGATGGATTGGTTGGTGGTGATGAATGAGCAGCAATAGCTATGACATTCACAAGGACGAGATACAACGCAGGTTCAAATCCCACAGAAGGAGGACTAAGGTTCATTGAGATTCTCCTCTGAAATTAAGACAAGGAAGAGAATAAGAGAGATGGGGAGAAGTCAAGATTCAATGATCTGGAGATCAAATGCTGCCTAAATAAAGAGTTAAATTGGCTGGAAAAGCTTTTGTGGACGTCTAAGAAACATAACTTGTGTTAATGTAAAATAAGTACACTCATAGATTGTCAGAGGGTACACATATCAGTATCAATCCAGAGATGTCTGAAAAAGCTTGCATGTGACTGCTGGGGGGGCCCTGAAGTCGAATATTTTCAAATACCACACACAGTACCTTTGAAGACTTTAAAGGATAAGTTGGGTATTTTGGGCCTTAGATCCTATTTGCAGGGTGCCTCTCACGGGCCTGTTACATACACACAGTAATATCACTGATCAGTCCAGTATTCAGCTTTCTACAATTTTCCTGTGAGCTCTCGCTGCTCTGCAGTGGACATACATTGGAAAATCATAAATGCGCTGGAAAAACAACAAAAATTGTATATGTCTGAGAGAGGGAATTTCATGGCGTATTCCTAGTCTCCTTATATTCTCCTGTGAACTGTATTGCTTGCCATGGCTTAGACATAAACGTTACCACTGTGGGTAACATTAGATGCGGGACAGCGGGAGCTACAGCAACACTTCCTGCCTTGGTTGGACGCTGTCACCTTGGTGGGAGCCAGCACGAAGCATTTTTATACATGATCTCCCAATCTTCAGAGGTTCAAAAGTTATTGGACAAACTAACATAACTGAAAATAAAAGTGTCCTCCTCAGCAATGAGAAGCAAGAAGCCCACACTGTCACAATTAGCTACCACTGTCCTACTCGATCTACTCATGGTGATCATTTTTATGTCCAAGCCACGGCAAGTGTGCAGTTCACAAGACAGCCTACTGAAACTAGGAATATGCCATGAGCCTCCATGAGCTCAATGACTGACTGATCAGTGAGACTATTGTCTGTATGTTCCAGGTCCATGGGAACACCCCGCCAACAGGGTCTAAGGTCAAAAAATACCAAACTTGTCCTTTAAAGTGATCCACTTAATTTATTTGTCAGTACCGGTTAATGTTTTGTTTTTAAATTGCCAAACCGTGTTTGGTCACAGGAACAGACATGGCAGACATTCGTCTCTCTTAAGGAGATGCTCCTCGACAGCATCAGTCGCTTCAGCAGTTGCTGCCACAGCAATATGTTAACATTTAAGTGACAAAGCTCTCTGACACAGAGTAACAAATGACTGTGAGGAGGAGACTGGGTTGGATGAAAAGTGTCAACAAATGATGGGACATTAATGCTGGTTTGTTTCCTGTTTCCAGTCAATTTAGTTTCCTGTAAAGCCTGACAACAATCGTCCCCTAACCTCATCCATGTATCAGAACCAGAAAATCAGCTTTGTAGATGTAAACTGAGTGTGAAGAAGTGAAATACAATCAAAAATTGTGAAACAAAATCAGCTGCCGCAGTCAGTGGCATCACAGGGTAAATCCACCTCTGAGCAATCAGTGTTTGAACTTCCGCCCATGAGGCTGAGGCAGGTCAAAGGTTATCCTCTCTGCCCTGTGGCTGCTGTGACTCACACACCAGGGTTTCTCCTCCTTCAGCGTGTCCTGAACCAAATCCAAAATAACAGTCTGACGAGACAGACGAAGGGTCACAATTATTCGTGTTACGTAAGCGAGTGCCTGCAGTGCTCCAATCCACCAATCGGGAGCTGAAATGTCTGTCGGTGAGAACTGCAACCCAAGAAACGAGCTGCTGAGGGTAAAGAAGCATGAGAAAATTACACCAGGTTTGGATGCGAGCAGCTGTACAAACAACAGAAAAGTCTTTCCTTTGCATTTTGAAAAAATTCTGCATTTACATGAACAACCTAAAGCACTGAATGCATGCCAGGCTGTGAGTTGGCAGAGTAACTTTGTAATGACATACCATCGGAGCTGCCTAAGTTGTTTACTTCCTGTTGCTGTTAAACCCTAAGCAGCCACGAACTAAAGAAATTCAGTCGTAGTTTGACCTTTTGCTTTGGGTGCACTGAGGAGTGTTTAATCAGAGTTTGGTCGTGACTATTGCAGAATGCATTGACTTGCGCTACCATTGGCATTAGTACTAGCGTAGGCACTGCTTTTACAGGCTTCCCCATTTGCCAGTTTACAAAGTCACAAAAAAGATTGCGCTCTGGAACCCGGTTTCAAATGTCTGCGGACTCAGGGCCGCCAGCCATCGTTGTCATGTAAGAAAGGCCAAAACACAACAAAAGATCATTTGATGCAAAAGCTTGTGCCATGTCAGCTGTCCTTAGACATTTACAGATGATGCACATTAGAGATGCAGATGTGATCCCTCCTTTGCCCCTCCAGCTTCTGCTCAAACATTTTTGTGACACGGTGACATGATTAGTTGTTTAGCTACAAGGACTTGTTGGATGCTGATTGGGCTGTTTAATCATTTTATAATAAACACCTTCAAGCTGATCAGAAATGTTGTTAAGAAATAATTAATAAAATCCTGTTGGCCTGTAATCTCATTTCTGCTCTCTCAGTGGTTTCTACATGCTGACAGCAAAGAAATGATACCTGATAACAGGTGAAAAATGTGTGGCAAACTCGGTCATCCATCCCACAGAGATATGACCAGGAAAAAACTTTGTGAAGAGAGTAAACACATGAGCATTTCCGGATTTTTATCATCTATAATCACTTTGCATGCAGATGTAATCTCTCTTCGTAATACATTTATTCCTTCATTCTGAGAACGGCTCTTATCTGTTTTTGCGCATGAACTCTTGTAGCCAGAGGAAACACAACATTTACAGCCACTGTAGCCTAAAGAGAACTGAATCGATATTTGTCTTCCTGTGACTTTTTTTCTTTTTCACTGTTGGGGTATCTCTCTTTCAGTGTGCTCCTCTCCTCTCCCCTCCTCCCCCTCTATTTCATTTTGCATTTGCGCTGGTCATTCTCCAAACTTCCCAGGGCAGAAACCATTTAAACACATAAAACCCTAATTTAAACACTGCTCCCTCCACCATGTTTGCACCTGTTGTCAATCTGAGTTAATCACATGCAAACGTACACCAACGAACGTGCAATATGTTAGAATGCACACGCAATCTAGTCATTTATTTTAGTAAATCGGGCTCTCAAAGTGTTAATCTAGTCTCATGTCACTGGAGACAGATTTTGAGTCTACTTACTCATCACTTGTCAGTGTCCCAAGGCAAAATCTCAGTTCGTTTGATTGAAGTCAAAAACAAGATGAGTTATTTGAGAGAGGTCCGAGTTGGATCTCAACTCACTGAAGACAGTTTGAGTCAAGTCCCTCATCATCTCAGACTATAACAGGCCAAATCTCAGCGCATTTAAGAGTAAAGTTTGATTCAAATCTCAAGTTACAGAAGCAGATCCACATCTGCTCTCATCACAACCTGAGAAAGAAAGAGGATAAACAACTTTCCTGATTTGTGACATTTTGAAAAGAACCGAACGAGTGGAAGCATTTTTTAAAGTTCTTTTTTCTTTACACTTAGTGCTTTTCTCATATTCTTACAGTCAGATTGAGTTACTAAGATTTTCATTGTCAAGTATTTGCACTATATATAATAAAGTACAGTACAGTTCAATATTACTGTGTATGTGACAGATTAATAGAGAGAGTAAAATGAGACACACACAGTGTTCAATAAGAGAATGGATAATGGTTTCAAATTAAGGCCTTCACAATAAGCATAAAGCACAAAAGCTTTATTAACGCTGACAAAAAAAAAAACAATGAGGACGACGATTTCAGACAGCATAATGAGGTTGTTACTATCAGACGCTCTAATGAATTGCCGCTACAATGTGCAGATTTTCCTCAGTTAAAATTCATTTTCGCCCTCTCCTCCATCTTTTTTCCTTTCAGACAGAAATTACATTTGTTCACCAACAATAGAGCAATCAGGTAATTGAGACACATCAGCTGGCGGACGCCTCCAGCTTGCATTAATTATAAAGAACATGGAGCAGTTTCATCCTCACATTCACATTTTGGAGTTCAGGTCGCTGATAAGTCGTGATGTTGCTGCTCAGACCGAGATGTTCAGGTCACACTGTTGGTTAATGAGACATACAAGTCTGATCATCTTTGATTGGTTGAGGGAGGCTGACCTGCAGTGACATCACCCATCACTGGTTGACAGGTAAGATTGGGTTTGGGTCAAGATGGTGATATTATTGCATCACTTTGGTCCATAAACATATTTTTCAAGTGTCAAGTCATTAAAGACAAGTCCAGGTGATAAGAGGACAGACTTTCAGCTCACAGCAGGAAGTGAACGCCAACCTGTTCTCACCAAAACCATCAGCTTTGAATTACTGCAAATCTACACTTAGCGAGTTTAATAGCTACCCCAACATTAAACTCATGCATGTGTTTTTAAATGAACTGTTTCAGAAATACGCTAATTGGAGTTGGGTACAGCTGCAGTAGTGTTGTTATAGCTGTTATTTTCCAGTGTTAAAGGCAGATCAGGACCCTATTTTATTTTAGGGGCCACATACTGATGTCATGAAGAAGTAATGCTAAATCAATCATGATTACAACCCTTGGAATTCAGCAGATTGGGCAGTTTTTTTGTCTTGTTCCTTTAACTGCATACTGACCTATGAAGTCATCATGAACATCATTAATAACTCATAAGTCATGATGATTCAAACACCTTAGTTAATGCATTAATTAATGCAATGTGCCGTTATGAAGTCAGGCATGAAATGCTATTAATACATGTGAATTACTTATTCATGATTTTTCATGCATATATTCATGATAATTCATGTACCCTTACAGTAAAGTGTTACCAGCTAACTTTAATATCGTGACATGGATGTTTCAGGCAAGTCTCCCTGCCTGCAGGGCTATTCTGTCAATTTCTACAGTAAACAAGGAGGGATTTATTATCGTTTTATAGGTGGTTAAAATTCATCCCACTGACAGTGAATTGCCAGGATAAACGCTAAAAGAGGGCATTTCACAAGACACACTTGTACCAAATAATATTAAAAAGTCAAATTTAACATTTTTGGTTGGAGGAGCGAGCTTATGATCGGAAGTTCGTCAGTTTAAAACCCCCGACTGGTAGGATTAATGTGGGTGGTGAAAGTGAAGGGAATTGTTTGCCTCCCACGCATTCCACCACTGAGGGCCCCTGAGCAAGGCCCCTAACCCCTCAGTCGCAACAGATAAGACTGTGGTTGTACTGGGCAGCCTCCAGATGTGAATATGAAACTGTGTGAGAGTGATCACGGTGCCCCTGAAAAAGAGTTCGCTTTCAGCGGATCCCCCTGAATAAATAAAGGTTTAAAAAAAATGTCCTTGTCTAGTTTTGATTTTAGAGCATTTATTTGCTTAAAGTTTGTGAAAAACAGCGTAATTTTGCAAGTCCAGCTAGGCTTCTCACATTATTTGTTGACTTATTAACTATTACAGCCTAATTTAGTCTTGAAAATATCAAATGATGCTAACAGCAGGTTCATATGATCTGTGTCTGACAGCTATGTGAAATCAGGGGTATTGTCAGGGTAAATGTTTGCTTAATACTCATTGTTTTAACATTTTTATAAAATGTAAATAATCTTCAACTGTGCTGACTGCCTGTGTAGCCCACAATACTTGTTACTTCCAGGCAGTGTATTAATTTTGGCATAGTTATGTAATATTGAATGAGACATTTGGCATTTTTTAAATATGGGTAAAGAAACAGAAAGTAGTGTTTGGGTAAAATAAACCTTCTAAAACTGTAAAAGAAAGAATCTAAATGTATTTGTCGCATACTTTTACAGTCATTCAAATCAGTAGGTGGCACTGTGGTGAAAAACTGGGTTCCTTGAACGGTGGTCCTGAAACTGCAGCCTCCTCCACTGCAAGATATTAGTTAATTTGACCATAAGAGTGTTTGTGAGTGCTTTAAACATTCTTCAACTCCACTGAAAACTCCAAACTAAATATTAAAAACATTACTCAGTGCATTTCGACAGTGCTGCTGCAAACTACAGCTTCTAAAAGGTCTGTACTGTAAAATTAAACAATACGTTTGAACAAACAGCAAACAATTACAACCTTCACCAAGGTTCTGGTTAGTACAGGGTTGTTGTATTAGACTGTGTTCATTTAGTTTGGTGGAATTTTATGGTGCAGCAGATTATGTGTTTAGATAGTGGTCACCTTTGTCTAATGAGAGAAAACAACAGTCAGACATCTCATATTAGAAGTTAAAAGTACATTTACTGATGGTAAAATGTTGTAATTCATTAACCTGATGAGCCAGATGCTCTGCACAACAGAAATGTAAGCTCATGTGATCAGAATGGGTTTAACCAGGCTAATAATTCATCTGTTTTATTAGCAGTGAGCACATGTGTGTTGAAGAAGCCGAAAGCTCAGCAAAGCTGCAGAGTTGGAGAAAATTCTCAGTGAGTTTGTCACTCTTGTTGTTCCAACTGTTGCTTTTCAGGCACATTCACTGTTTGGATAACGTGACTTGATTTTTCGGGAGCGTGATGTCCCGGCGAAGCCGCAGATGATACTGACTGAGTGTTACCTCTCTTCTTCTCTGGTTTTGAGGCTGTCGTTCAGCCGGAGACTTAACTCTCCTCCACGGAGACAGTTAATGTGGAAGGATTTAGAAAGGTTCCCTGTGTTTTCGTTCCTCTCTCTGTTGTTTTCTCACCTCTTTCAGTTCTTATTTTGTGTTTTTTGGGGGGGAGGCAGCAGGGAGCTCATAAACAGAGACTCAGTGGTTCTGTCTCTCCCACGCAGAGATGGAAATATAATGCTGCAGCATGAGCGAACGTCGCAGCAGAGCGTCCGCCTGCAGACCATGCCGGCCTCAGAGTGTGTAATGTCGTGTGAAATAGATGTGCAAATATTACACAAATGCACTGAGAGCAGATCAGTTTCAGATGGAGGTTCTCACCTCAGACACCACGAGGAGCTTCTGAAAAGGAAGGATTGCAAAAAATCCCTCAAATCAAAACAGAACACATACTGATCAGTTCTGTGTTTTTAAACCTACTCATAAAGACTCTGAATGTTTCGTTCTTTGGGTTGTGAAACACTCCTTTTTGTTTAACATGCTATGCAAATGTACAGTGGGATCAATCACCTGATGAACACTGATCCTGACGCGTCTCACCCTGTTGTCATTGTAGTTACCAGACGACACCGTTAACAGCTATTTCATCAAATAAGTGACCTTTTCAAAGTGACGTTTTTCCCTGAGGGTGAACTTTTCAGAACATGTAATAATCTGTTCTGACGTTAGTGCGGGCACCTTTTATTCAAGGCGAGGTGTCACTACAAGAAACTGTACGAGACCCTGACAGTGAGTGCTTCAATTGATGAAATGTGGACAAATCTTCAGAAAAATTAAAAATCCATCCAACGTGGGCGTATGTTGTTTGGGCTGGGCGACAAGGACCAAAAGTCACATCTTGGTATCTTAAATCATCTTTAAGGTTGAGTGGCGATACATGATATATACATCTGTATTGGTTGGTTAAATGTTCAGTTTTGAGTCAAAGCCGCACGTCTCCTGTCACAAGCTTCCTTAATAACAGACTGTGATCAGAATAAAATTCAAAGATGGTTTTCCTTCCCAGTTTGAAAATATACAGCCGCAAAAAAACATGTAAATTAAATGAAGTATTTTTGCACAGAGCATATAGTTTAGAGAATAATATTGATCCAAGACAAAGCTGACAGAAGTACGGGACTTAGAGAAAAAACAGGAAATACAATCCATCCACTGCTTCAGCACCACAGACAGCACCATGGATTTATCCATACACCGCAGTGTGAAGGCTCATTCAGACAATCACAACGGTTTTTGCAGACCTGTGGGAGCTTCAGCTTCTTTGCAAATAAAAACTGACTCTTTGTATTCCCCCTTGGCAGGGTTGTTCAGTTCCGCTCACTTTGATCGCCTGATTGATCACTGCAGTGTGACAACGGGTTGCGTTCTTTCAAATGTTAAAGGAGAAGTTATTTATTTATTTATTTAATTATTGTTTTGGGTGGTTTTGCACATTTAGCCCTATAATAAGGATATTTATGATCATGTCCCATGTCTCATGGCATTATTATGACCAATGGCGCAGTCAGTGGAGGAGCATGTGCACTTCACACTTCATCTGTCAAAAAATACAAAAAGTTTTAAAAGACATGAAACTCACCAAATCTTTAGTGGCATCTTCTCATGTAATGTCACTAAAACACAAAGTTAAAAAATGGCATATGACCCAGAAGCAGCTGCTTGTTTGCTAAAGGAGCCATTTCTGGGTTATAAGCCCTTGTTTGACTTTGTGTTTTGGTGTCGCTACATGAGAGAACACTACTAAACATTCGGCGAGTTTCTCATCTTTGAAAACAAGCATTTACTGCATTTTTTGATGGATTGTCTAAGTGCATGTGCTCGTCCATTGTTTTCAGCCAGCGATGACATCAGCAACGAGCTCCAGCTCTCAGGACTGCGCTGTTCGTCATAATAATGCTGTAGAACATCGAGTATGATCATAAATATCCTTATTTTAAGGCAATTTGCAGAAAGACTAACTTCTTTAACTCTACTTTAACTTTGCTGCAGTGGGAGGCTGTGTTTTTCTTTTTCACCCCTCACAGTCCACAGTCTAATCTGACTACTCATTAAAATGAAGGAAAAACTTATGTGTTGATTTGGTGTGAAAGGGCCCTCAGGATACTGATATTTCAGAGCCACAGTCGGGGCCCTAGATCACTGTACAAACTTCAAGCAGATAAAGAAATAATCAATCAGGCAGATTAGTCTAATACATTTATCTTCAAATTCAGAACTTTTACTTATAATACGTTTTTTTTATTCTGGCACTGCTACTTTTACTTCCCGCATAAATTAACAGCCAATGAAAATCTTGTCTTTGCTGACCCCCTGTGGTTTGACTTCTCACCTTGCTGCAATGATGTTCAGGTGCACTCCAGATCTTCACAACATCACTGCCGGGTGTGTTACAGGTGCAACGCAGCACATTTATTACACCCACATCTGTGGTGCTGACTGTGGTTAGAGGTGAAACCTTTAACCAGAGAGAAAAGTAAAACACTGCTGTTAAGGTGAGTGTTATGTGAAGGATCTGAATACTTGATTCACAACTTTCCCAGGAAGGATGACACCAGATACCAGATCAGGCTGCCTGTTATGTTTTCTCTTTAAGTTTTCTGTCTTAAAAAATGCAGTTAATTTCATCTGTCTGTGGTAATGTCCCATGACTATGTTCTCACATGGCATCTGCACATACCCCAAAAAAAAAAAAAAATGGAGAAAATTGTCTATTTTATTGAATTTGTATACACCTGTGGTGTTTCTGGTCAAAACAACCGGCCATTAGAAATGAATGAGCAAAAATACAATTGGTGTATAAAATAGAGTTCAAGCACATTCCCACATCCCAACATGCAGGGGTCTTTGAGCAGACACACACACACACACACACAAACACACACACACACACATACACACCTTATGCCACCCCTCCATGGTAACCCAGTAGAATTTTTACCCCATGGGAACCAAACCTGTTGGAAGTCCAAACAAAAACCCCTGTAACACTGTTTCAATGATACATACAAATTTTTTCACAGCTCTGGTATATAAAGCCTTTTTGAGGCCTAAATTGTACAATATGTTTCATCTGAGCATTTGTTATAGTCAAAATAATATTTATATAATGCTTTTTTTTTCTAAAAACAACAAGTTGCATGACATGAGGTCAGTGAGGATCAAACCTTGTAATGTTCACAAAGATTTGAGTTGTTAAAAAGATAAGACACAACATTAGAGCAACACCATGTCACTTTGACTGCGACCCACTGCTTCGAAAAAGGAAACTTAACGATGCGCATTAATAAATTGCACAAAACAGCAATTTTAGTAAAATCGAGTCATATTTTACAGAGAAAATGTCCACTGGTTTTCCCTCGGATGTTCGACGACTGCTCTGTCTGTCTGCAGCCTTTTATTTTAGCGGAGCTGTTCCCAGCAACGACTCGGTGCAGCACCTGCAGTGTTAGTCTGAGGGACGCCTACATGTTGCTTTCAGGAACCTCCATGAATCACAGAGTTAAGGCAGAGTAGTAGGACATCATCTCCATAAAACATGTCAAAGTTACACAGTGCTGCTTTAAGTAATAATGTATGTATTTTTATGAATTTATAATCATCTAAAATGGATCAATGATTTTTGACTGGGAACATTAGGACCATTAAGCTGAAATGAACAGAATAGGAGGGTTAAAACCAAACTCCTGCAGTCAGCCTCTGTTTCCTGTTAGAGTCCGACAGCAACTGTAGGTTGCAACAACCCTGGTGAGTGGCAGCAGCGTGAGGAAACCTCCACATCATCAAAATCTGGCTCCCCCACCCACCCACCCAGAGGCATCTCCAGCTAATTTTAGATAAGTGGTGTTGTTGGGCCTTTCTGTCCTCATTAAGCTGTCCGCGCTCCAACACACACACACA
>JAPQLA010000022.1:27378142-27388674 GCA_029822935.1 Naso vlamingii | reverse complement strand
CCCCCCCCCCCCCCCCCCCCCCCCCCCCTTTTGTTTTTGTTTTCTTTCCTTTTATAGCTTTAGTCCCTCTTTAATTTTCATTTTATCATTTTTATTTTTATTGGTTACTGTTCTGATGTTTGTTCTATATGTCTGTATGTTAATATAATAATAATAAATAACACAATAACACTACATCCTTATTGAAAGGGAAATCCAGGACAGTGAAACTGTGAAAGGTTTGAACAGTTCAAATGTGTTTCAGTTCTGAAGAGGTTCAGATAAAAGCCAAACCGCAGCTTTAAGTTCTGCAGCTGACTTTATTATATCAAAGTCTAAAATCAAACTTCAGTATCAGACGTGCAGGAGGTATCTGTGTGTTTTCCGTAAAAGTGGTCAAAATGAAATAAAGTCTCTCTATTTATATCCACAAAGTGTTAGCTTGTTTTTTATTAGAGAATGAAAGTCCCTTTAGTTTGCTGACAGATCTCCCCTCCAAATGGAGGCCAGGACCTCGCTGTCAGAGAGCAGGATGATAGAAACTGAACGGACACCAGTGAACCGACTGATGTCTTGTAGGACACGCTGTTCCTCCAGCTGCTCTGCCTCTGAAATGCTGCCACTGTTACCGTTTGTCAGCGTCCACAATGAGAGGCTGCGTCCAAAAATTCAGATTCAAATCTGAATCTCACCAATATGAAATTGGCATTTGAGTGAAACAGAGACAAAGAATCAGCACATTTTGCATAACTTTGACTCGATATCTGTAGCATTGTGTGTGTGTGTGTGTGTGTGTGTGTGTGTGTGCATGAAGGGGGAAATGAGGGAAGTTACTGCAGGCTCATATTGTTAAGTAATAAGGGGGAAATGAGTGTGCGAGCATCACGGAAGTAAACAGGAGAAATTAAATTAGCACACGGCGGCGTCTCCTGAGAGCAACACTCTGCAACCAAAAGAGGAAACATCCGCTATTAAACGCTCCATTTCACATTCAAACCACGCTTGCTTCATTAGCATATAAGTTGTTTTTGTTGGCACCTAAATACTGTACATAAATGTGTTGTTTCCATCTCTGTGGAGAAGCATTTACATAACAGCGTAACGTTAGATCCACTACAGCAGCTTCCTGCTCTCTGGGCGATGGAGGCGGACGCCTGCAGGGGGTTTAATGAGTTGCATGAGAGAAAAACAGAGACGGCAGAAAGAATCATTGCAAGTAGAAGTGTGTTGTGTAAGTATAAGATGACACAGACAAAAACCTTAATATCCAATATTGCCTAATTATAGATTGCCTGAATGGAGGGTTTGGGACTGTAAAGGCAGATTGATTCGTTCTAAACGTTGTTGTCACGGAGCAGCTTGGATGGAAAAGTCTGTGTGTGTTGTTTCACACAGATGGAAGAGAGAGAGAGAGAGAGAAGTGGTGGAAGTACTGAATTTCTCAACACAGAAATGAACAATTAAGAAAAGTAGATTTGGGTAAAAACCACAATTTAAAATTGGTCATAATACAAGAATATAATTTTCTTGCTAAGCCTTCTCCAAACTGAATGACAAAATAAGTTTTTCTAATCTCTTCTAATCTCACACCTCAGTCAATAAGCCATCAGTCAGCACTTTTCAAAACCATTACAAAAAAATGACTGCAGTGATATTTCACCCGGTCAGGCGGGATTTTGCAGGAAGTAGCAGTGAATGTTTCCAGAGCTCAGTAACGGTTTCAGTCCACTTTGCTGCATAAACATAAGAATGCAAAACATCTCTCTGATCTGCTGAGTCTTTGTTTAAGACTTGGTCACATTCAGGAAAAGACACTTTGGACTGATTGTGCTTAAATAGAAACAAACGTTGACTTTTGGTAGAAAACAGAATACAACACTTGAGAACGAGCCCGCTGTCAACCCTCCTGTCTCTGCTCCTGACAGGCAACAGCTGCAAATTGCATGATCACAGGTTTACCGTTTGGTTTTTGAGATTAAAGTTTTGTTTACGGTCACCACAGTGATGCCGCCATGCTCGCCGAGGCGTTCATGGTCAGCGCGTTGTGCATTGCAGTATTCTCTGAGAGACCAGAGGGCGTACACACCAAATATTCTGTAAATAAGCAACATGTCAACGAGTGCATGGGAAGAATGTCTTTATCCAACATGGCTACACTACATACAAAACAGCTTTACCCTTACAGCTGTGGTAAATTATACCTGTGGGAGTGACTCTTAAGTGAATTCACATTTTAAACTTTTAACTTGTTACCTTAAAAATAGGGTACGCTGACAAAATGTATTCTAAGTGTCAAAATGTATCTTTTCACTGGACAAAGTCATTGGGATAGGCTGGTTCAGTGAGTTTTTGGCAAAGGTAAAAAAAGGTTTAAAAAAAACCTGATGTTTTGAGAAATTACAAGCTTTTAAATATCTAACACAATATTGGCTCTAGTTATTTTTTAATCAAGAAGACAATAAAGGATGTTGACTTTATCCCTGACATTTATATTTAGGTATATGTGTATAAAAAGCATCAGCGGGAAATGTAAAAGTAAGTTAAGTAAAAGTACTTCAGTTACTGCCCGGCTTTAAAAAGAGGCAGAGAATTAAGTGAAAGGAATTTGTTTCATTCTACAAGCTTGTACACACAGACCGTCATAAACAAGCTGATATATGCATGAAGTGTCACAGCTCGTCGTCAGCAGACGGCTGCTCCACACTTTCACAGCAGCTTCATCTACTGTCATAGACTCAGCTGCGGCTTCTGCACTCAAGGTCACAAATTAATCGAAACATCAATATGTGCAGTCGACATGAGCAAAGCCTGCCACAGACCTGTCACCTGTACCAACAACATTGATTCAGTGCCTCATGAATTATGCAAAAAGCAGCCGAGGAGCCACAGCACAAGAGCCGCAGTGAGCTCATTCGACAGATATTTTTGGAGGATCTACAACTCCTCATCGTTGTGTATATCAGCTGAAGCAAACTGTGAGCTTGTTGCTCTGTGTGGGTGATTTGATAAGTGTGTGCAGGTGCACTGCTCACAACCTGAGAGGTTCAGGGAGTGGTGAAACTGTTAATTACAACGCGGGGGAAACACTGAGCACTTGCAGTGTTTTGCCTCTTGAATCAGCACACTTTTGAGCATCATCTCAGGGCTCCAACTTTTCTAGGACACTTTTATTTTACTGCACTGACTGAAAAAGCTGTGAAAAACATCAGACCGTCCGCCAGAGTCCTCTTGCCCTTCAGCCATATAAAGAGACTTACAAGTACTGGTTTTGGTTTAAAACCTGTCAGATAATATACATAAGGTCAAGTTAATCATAACTTACAATTCTGATGGTGCGAGGAAAGCAATAAAATTAAATGAGGCTGAAAAGACTTCATAAGTCTCAATATTCCTAAATGTCAATATGACTTCATTTCTCAGCAGCCCGGTTATATTGGTCTTTTTTCTCTCCTTTCTCCCCAGATGGAAAGTGACACGGTTGACAGCGACGGTGGATAATAATGATGGAAGGCAGAGTGATTCGTCCCCAGCCGGAGCCACAGCATTCCTCAACCGCCCCTCTGCTGCGTAGCGCTGCTCCCTGAAGGATACATCGACCTTGACATATCACAGTGTGCATGACAACCTGGCACAGACCGAACTGAAAGGTTGCCTCTCTTTGCCAAACGCTGGAAGACAACAGCACCAGAGCTTTGGGGACCAGACGTCAGCAGAAATCCACTCTGTCTTGCTGCAGTAACAAATGAGCTTTTATTTGTGAAGTTAACAGTGCTAACAGCTGACTCCATAAGGGCCAATTACTGGCTAAAGGGAATACGGGGCCAAGATGAAGGAGACAGCAGTTGTGGCTTGTTTTCTGGCTGAGCTGTCTCTAGCTGCTTTTGTTCTGGCCTCTGAAGGGGCTGTTCATTGCCCTGCATTGTGTCGATGTGAGATACGACCCTGGTTCTCACCCAGCTCAATTTACACTGAGGCTGCCACTGTGGACTGTAATGACGTGGGCTTCTTAGCGCTGCCAGAGAGACTCCCCTCAGAAACACAAGTACTGCTGCTACAGACAAACAACATTGTCAATGTGGAGAAAAGTTTGGATTACCTGGCCAACATCACTGAAATCGACTTGTCTCAGAACAACATTTCCTCGGTGAGGGATGTTAGTCTGGGGACTCTCCCCCAGCTGCTGTCACTCCACATGGAAGAGAACTGGATTCAGGAGCTTCCCGACAGCTGCCTCGCTTCCCTGCCCAATCTCCAGGAGTTCTATATCAACCACAACCTGATTTCCTCCATTAGCCCCGCAGCCTTCCAGGGCTTAAGCAGGCTAATGAGGCTCCATCTCAATTCTAACAGACTGACGATCGTCAACAGTCAGTGGTTCCAGCATCTCCCCGCACTAGAGATACTGATGCTGGGGGAAAATCCCATCCACGAGCTGTCAGACATGAACTTTAAACCCCTGGCTAACCTCCGAAGCCTCGTGCTGGCCAAGATGAATTTGACTGAAATTCCAGATAATGTCCTGGTGGGCCTTGAGAATTTGGAGAGCATCTCATTTTTTGACAACTTGCTCACTCGAGTCCCCCGATTTGCATTGATGAGAGTGCGGAACTTGAAGTTTCTGGATCTAAATAAGAACCCCATTGAGAGGATCCAGAGAGGTGACTTTATGGACATGATGCATCTCAAGGAGCTCGGCATTAACAGCATGCCTGAGCTTGTGTCCATCGACAGCTTTGCCCTGAACAACCTGCCAGAGCTGACAAAAATTGAGGCCACCAACAATCCCAGGCTGTCCTACATCCATCCGAGGGCCTTCCGCAAGCTGCCCAGGCTGGAGACTCTGATGCTGAACAGCAACGCTCTGAGCGCGCTCCACAGCAGCACAGTGGAGTCCCTGCCCAACCTGCGGGAGGTCAGTCTGCACAGCAACCCCATCCGCTGCGACTGCGTCATCCGCTGGGTCAACATGAACAGGACGGCCATTCGCTTCATGGAGCCTGACTCCCTTTTCTGTGTGGAGCCTCCAGAGTACCAAGGCCAGCATGTCCGACAGGTGCATTTCAGGGAAATGACAGAGATCTGCCTTCCTCTGATCTCACCTGGGAGCCTGTCGGGTCGGGTTGAAGTGGCTAAAGGGAGTTCTGTGTCACTGCACTGCCGGGCGTTCGGAGAACCAGAACCTGAGATCTACTGGGTGACACCTTCGGGTGACAGGATCCTTTCTGGGAGTGTATCTGACAAGTACTACATGCACCCCGAGGGAACCTTTGACATCTACGATGCCACAGAGCAGGAAGCTGGCTCGTACATCTGCATCGCTCACAATCTTGTCGGGGCCGACCTCAAGTCTGTGACGGTGGCTGTGGACGGATACGTCGCGCAGCCGTCAAAACAACCTTTACATGTTTATATTACATCTGTCCAGACACATTCTGTTATGGTTTCGTGGGAGAGCTCAGGTGGTTTGGTATCGCAGCTGAATTGGTCCATTTTGGCTAACGACAGTCACTTGTTGATGCCATGCAAGGCCAGGCTTCCTGCTGATGTCAAAGAGTACCGCATCAAACAGCTGAAGCCTTGCACTCGCTACCAGGTTTGTGTTGAGGTCACTGCAGCACAGCCTGGATACAGCTGGGACTGTGTCAATGTGACCACAAAGGAGGCAGCAGTACTGAGGAACAAAACTGAGAACTGGGACGGTCTGGTGATGGCCACCTGTGCTGTTTTCTTCATCGTGGTTGCTGTGGCTTGCTCTGTCATCTATACGTCTCTGTATAGCCAAGGTATTTACAGGAAACTAATAGCAGACCCTGCTGAAACACTGCTGATTCCCAGCTCTCACTCTTCCTCTTCATCTTCTTTCCTGGAATTTGGTGAGTCTGGGGTCAAAGTGAGGGCGACTGTAATAGACTTAAAGGATGACTCCATGTAAGAAATGTCCTTGTCTGTAAAAGCACTTTGGGATTAGGTGACGATGAGGAGTGATGGACACTGGACAAGGTAATTCATGTGCCCTCTTTCAAAAGTTTTGATGGGACAGTTTGCACTGGAACTCAGCTGTGTGGCATCAGAGGAAAATTCATACACATTTACGTAACCGGATAAAAGCAGAGACTATTTTGTATTTCATACTTGTGTCATTATAACAAGCTTAATCAGGCAGATATCTTGACTATAATCTACATGGCTACTGGTCACATTCATGCAGTGCAACCAGAGTAAAGCACAGCACAGGAACTATTCTGTCCTAAATACCTTGTTGAGACGGCTTCGATGTGTGCAAAAAGCATTTTCTTTGCTGTGTTACATGAAACGGTGCCAAGCAAAGATAGTTTATAACGGCAGAAAAACCTTGTTAGCCTAGTGTACAATAAAACCGACTATAATGTAAACAATTTTATGAACAAATACATTTTTCATTAAACCTGTGTGGTGTTTCTAAATACGTCTAATGCCACAAAAACACACTGAAATGCAAAATAATAATTTGTGTGGGTGAGGCTCATAAATCTTGGTGTATCTGTCTGAAATGAGACGTCGCAAACACAATCGCAGCTGCTGCCCTTCGGTGCAGACGCTCTAACACTTTGGGAGATGCAATGCATGTGAGATTGACTTTGCTTTTTTTGTGTGTAGGCATGTGTGTATGTACCTTAATAGTTGTGTGTGCGTGTGTGTGTGTGTGTGTTTGTGATGTTGGCAAACTCGTTGACTTTGAATTGCATTATATTCTCTTTCATTAAAAATCCAATATGGATTCCCAACACAAACCTCAGCAAGGTGATGAATCGGCGTCACGCGCAAACTGATGGGAGGCATTTATCAGTGAGACTCAGTCATAGATCAACCGAGTTTCAGCACCTTGGACAGGGCTTTTAGAGCGCAGCCATTTGTCACCGCCACAGGAGCTAAAATATGACCCATTAGAGGCAGGTAGTGAATAGGTCAGCAAGAACGTGGCGCCCAAGCCATCCCCTTCCTGTGTGACCCTGGAGAGACACCACTGCCGCCGCAGGAACAGCTCAGCAACTGTTGGGCTTGTTTGTTAAGCGCCTCGCATCGAGCCGCGAGGGGGGGGGGGGGGCAAATGGACCACGAAACCAGGACAAAGTAGTTTCAGTCCCAAACAGGACAGAGGATGACAGCGGCTGACACCTCACCTTCCTGATGTTACTGATGTGCTGCGCTCTCCTGTACAAGATAACCATGTCCACGTTCATTAGAGAGTCTGCTGCTTCGGGATACAGTGAAAAGTGTTGCAGGTATTTAGGAGAGCAGCTGCATGAGAAAGGGAGGATTAAACAAAGGAGATAACTGTGTTTCCTCACCTCTGCTGCCGAGTTCGACTGTGGTTCAACCGAATGATATGTCAATATGTAATCCTCACAGCAAAACAAACCAAAAAAAAAGAGCATCAGATTCAATTTTAAACTGTGTCAAAAAATAAAAAGTAAATGCCAACACACATCAAAAGGGAAAAAAGCTCCTCCGAGTAGGTAATTGCTCACTGCTGAAGGTGCAGACAATATGTTGTGGCAGATCCTGAGGGAAAGTCTCCAACAGCAATAGTTTGCCACACAGAATCCTCACCAGCTGGCAGGTTAAATTAAGTTGAAAACACGACTCAAATCTTCCTCGTCAGGCCTTCACACGCAGCTCAAAACCCACAACAACACACTCAAGGTTGCAGAGTTTGTTGCATCCCACAGAACGAAAATGTCCAGTGGAAAATACATTGTGTATTTATTTAACTCGATGAAGGTGCTTGATGGAAAACCATGCAAACATCAAAATAATCAGCTTATCCTCTGGGGATCATGAATGTCTGGATTGATTTAATAAATGGAAGGTGGAGGTATTCCTGTCCCGACTGACGTGCTGAACCAATCCACTAGCGTTTCTATGGCAATGTCTAAAGCACGGCTAAAACAAATGTTGGCAAACATTTTGATTATTTCAATCTATTTACATGAGGACTTCGTAAGAATTTGGAAAACAAGCCCAGAATTTCCGATCCCTCATAGCTGTGACCAAATCAATGAATGCCAACATTTAAAGGTCATTAATGTTGCAGATATTCTAATGTTTGTTTCAGAAGACATTAATTTAATATCTCCATGACACACATTCATCACAGAGTGACACACAGTAAATGAGACACTGCTCTCCAGAATGGATGATGTCAATAAAGATCGTGGCTGCTTGTGTTTAATCCCTGCATCCTTCAGCAACAGCCAATCAGAGGTGGGCGTTGCTCAGCTGCAGACATGATTAACTCACTGATGATTTTTCTTTCTGAAACATGCCGGATCATTAATACTGAGCATGACAAATGAACATTTAGCATCCACTCTGCAGCTGACGGACGGCATATGTAACCAGATTAACAAGACATTTCCGACAGTCACTTGGAGGAAATCAGTCATTTCTTTAACCAGAGGAGGAAGTATCTCATTCCTTCAAGGGCAGTAACTGATAGTGTCATTTTGAACTTTCTCTTCTTCCCCCACGTTTGAGAGGTAAGTGTTGTTCTTGAACTGCACTCCATTTGTCTAACTGCTGCACTTGCTGCTCACTGGAGGCACCATGGAGGAAACTGGGGTCATCTGTTGTTTTTGGGCTTTTAGCAAATGCTGATGAGTTTACATTCTGCAGATAGGTGAGGTTCACCTGGTGCCTGTTTTAAGGCTGATTTACACTATTTTTTGGAATCAGCATTTTTAATTTTAAATGGCTGCAGCTAGGGATGCACGTTATCAGAATTGGCCAATATGGGCTGTAAAATAATAGTCAGCCCACCGAAGTCCATCGATATAATAACCAGTAAAATAACAGGCTGCAGTTTCCTTGATTAAACACCCGAGTTTATGTCACGTTTCGCATGTTTCCTGTGGACAGACGCTATGTTTGCTCACTTTGTCACTTGTGAAACAGGCCAAATTTGCCCTGGTTGGGTGTTTTTTGTCTGATTGTCTCAGGCAGAGCATCATCCAGTTTCAAGTAAGATGTATCCTACTTGTTCTGTTTAAAAGCAGTTGTCATAAATAAATATGACATGATTTTCATGATATTAGTTCAAGTATTTTCGCTCAAAGAATGAATATCTCATAATGTTGAAGAAGTTGGGTTTTTGCACATTAAGCCTTATAATAAGGATATTTAAGATCGTATAGGATGTTCTTCAGCATTATTATGACAACCCGCACGGTCCTGAGAGCTGGAGCTCGTTGCTGATGTCACCGCTTGCTGAAAACAACAGAGGAGAGTGCACTCAGTCTGTCAACAGATACAATAAGACATGAAACTCGCCGAATGTTTAGTGGTGTCCTTCCATATATCGACACTAACACACGAAGCTAAACACGGATTCGTAACCTGGAGACAGCTGTTTGTTTGTTTCATGAAGCAGCTGACAGAGACGCTTTTGGGTTCTATCCATGTTTTGCTCTGTGTTTTAGTGTCGGCACATGAGAGGACACCACTTTGCTCGTATTTTATGCCCATATTTGCTGGCAGGCCAACTCAGTAATACTGTATGCAAATTCCACTACAGAAGAGACTTGATCTCTGCAGTTAGGTGGGGGAAAAATATACATATGCACTGATATCAGTATCAATAATTGTCCAAAGGAGTCGTAAAATATCGGTAAACTGGATATTGGCAAAAAATCCAACAGGCTAAAGTGCGTCTCTAGTTGTAGCCCTTCTTCAATTTTAGATCAATTCAAAATTATTACAAAGAATTATGTTTTCCTTTTTTCCTTCCCATCCTCTTTGTCTCTCCTTGCTTTATCCTGTCTTCTCTCCCTCTTTTATCTTTCCATCTACCCTTGTTCCCTTTATCTTCCTCTTTACCTCATTTTTTGAATTTTTCTCTCTTTACCTTGTTCCTTCTAGCAAGGCTTTGTTGAACAATCAAACTGATTTGGAATGTTTTTATGACTGCAGAACTTAATTGCTTATAATAAATTATTTTAACATTGTGGTTAAAGCCACAGATTTGAGTTCTTATTAATCATTGTCATAAATCCATAAATGATTTTCCTCTGAGAACAAACTTGCTAATTAATTTTTTGCTACAATATCTTTCGCATCAGGCCCGGAGTGGCTAATCTGGAGAATTGGGAAGATTCCCGGTGGGCCAGGCTGATATTTGGGCAGCAAGAGCCGGTCAGCAGTCACCCTGTCGGGCTACACTCACTGTCTTGTCTGTGTGGTCGCTCTCTGTTGCACGCTCGCAGTGAGACACAGCTCGAGCTGTCAGTTGGAATATCCAAACCCTTGAGGGGGGCGCCACTGTCTGTCACGCCCTCATCCCATTGCCTTGTACAAGTGAGCGACCATGATCCCCCCGCCCCTATCCAATGGCTGATCCCAGGCCAAGTTTGGTCCCCCTGCTAGCAGACATCTGATTTTACATTGATGACAGGAAAAACAAAATATGGACAGAGACAGAAAAAGAAAAGTGGGTCTGATAAAGCCAGACTGAAGAAGAAAAAAAAATCTGGATGATGATGCAGCCAAATGTGCAAAACGTTTTGGTCAAAAAGCAA
>JAPQLA010000022.1:27354329-27378042 GCA_029822935.1 Naso vlamingii | reverse complement strand
TATTTTGTTTTACTGTCTTATTTTTCACAAAAGCTTTTCTAAGGCTGCTGCAAATTAGCAAAACATTCGCTATAAACGCTCTGATACATCAGAGATGTTCTCAGATGGTCTGTCTACTGTATTTGCTCCTATTAAGTAAACCATAGATAATGAAATACATAAATAGTGAAAAAAAGAATAAATAAGATGATCTAAATGTCAACATCCAAAAACATTGGGCATGCGCGCACACTGTGGGCTGCTGCCCATGAAACTCCAGGGCTGAAAACGTTTCCCACTCTGGCCCTGTTTCGCTCATCTCTAAAATCGCACATGACTTTACAATAATTAGTCATTTATTGTTTGATGTCTCGCGGGGCAGCTGTTGGTTGAGTGAAAACGTGCAGTTAGAATGTCCACACAGCGTTCAAACTGCCCACAGAGATGTGCTGCAGAGAAGATTCACACGTGTTGGAATATTTTCTACTATCGTTGGTCGCCTGTAAGGCAGTGAATTAGTGAGCTGGCTCAATGGGCTCTTTGTAGCAGCAGGCTTCAGGCCCTGAGGGATTGGATCAGCTTTAGTCCTCCTCCACCAGCAACGTGAGACGAGTTACAGCAGCTTCGCTACTCAGTGACAGAAATTCAGAACTCCTTCACGGCTGCAGAGTCGGACGCTGCAGCATGTTTGAGGAATTCAAACAAAGGTGGTTGCTGAGACAGCCTGCTTTGTGGTTTGACTGAATGTTGTAAGAGATGAAGATGAGAAACTGATCAAAGACTGAAGAACACCTGCACTCGACCTGTTGGAAATACCATGAAAACAAAGAAAAACAAGCAGAGCAGCTGAGCTTAATGAGCTCTGACTGCACGTTTAGTCCCAGCAGAATCGTATCTTTAGTCATTATAGATGTGATTACATTACCAGTGTTTACCCGCCACTCTTCCTACATTTCATTTTCTGCTAATAACGCATGAAAACAGCCTAACGATCCTGGCTGAAGTGTACTAATCTCTCTCATTACAACGCCTCCACTTTTTAAATGTCCCATCTTTCTGCTACGTGTTAGCTGCTAAAATAAACTCGGCTGGAGAGCAAAACTATTTTTCTCATGAATTATCACCCCATTACAAACAGCTGGTATTGAGGCCAGGCCTGCGGCTTGTTGCTCAGGGTAAGTAAAAGTAGAAACTGCCTCACATTTATCTCGCTTTCCTCATGCAGAACCTCCTGGGCTTTAAGTAATTATTCTCGCACTCACCGGCCCATTACACTAAAACAACACTACTGACTTTGGGTGATCTTGGAGTGCAAAGCTTTTTGAGCTTTTATTATTGTTTCATGATGGAGAGTCGCAGTTGGCGAGCGTGCATTTAACCTCTGCTGATAAACCGCTGCAGACAGCAGTCAGTCACAAGACAAGGTCATTGCCGAAGAGAGGCAGGAACGTTCAAGCTGATTAATGACTTCCTCCAAATTATTTTTTTGTTCTCCTCGGCTCTCACGTCACTTTTTTAATCTCATCCTGGAAACACTGACTCAGGACATTCTGTCTCACATCCACAGACACACACAGCCGCTCCTCCACTGATGGTCACCGAACGGCTGCAACACTCTCCTGCAGGATCAGTGCTCTGCTCAAAGCCACTGCAGCTGCTCAGTTGCAGAGCAGTTGCACTGCCTGGACTGCAGGAACCTTTTCATAGTTCTAACAATCTCCCATTGCATCTGCACCGCAGGAACTGTCAACCAATAAAGCTCTTAGAACTACATATGAGGAACTTTTCTTGCTCCAACTCCAGAGGAAATACTTTCACAGCACATGAGGAACTATAGTGACGTAAGCTTACGTTGATTAGTAAAATCAGAAGACAGCCACGGCAAACGGCATTTTTAAAAACCCAGCAGCTGTTTTAACTAGGGCTGCAATGATCGGTTATTTTTTTATCCACTAACTCTCTTAAAAGACAAACTGCAACAGGAAACAAAGGATGCACTACTCAATGCTTAATTTCATATTGTGAAGGAAGACAGTATTTATTTACTGCGCGCACAGACACATATTAATACACATGGCATGCAGGCTACTGTAAAGCCTCTGACACAAAGGCTGCCTCAGACACGACTGCTGCAAGCCCTGAAGTTGCCTTTGATAATTATCACTAAATATAATGATGTGATTCACTTCACACACATTCTGAGAGAGGGAGAGAGAAAAGACAGGAGATGCTGGACCATCCTGTCCCTCTCCTGTTGTGTGTGTGTTTGTTCTCTTCATGTCTGGGAAATTCTATGGATACAGCCATTAAAACACAGTGGAACAGCACATTAAAAACAAAAAAGTTGAGAAGCCTTTAACTATTCATGAAATTAATTTTGTGGTTCATCCAGTTTTACTCAGGCCCAGCTGCATTTTTTTTAGCTAAGCCATTAGACTGTAAACTTAGTAAAAATATACATCGACGTGCAAATAAATATATTTAACGGATGAATTAAAACGTTAAATGGCCTATCGTATAACGTAACGTGAACAGCAGCAGTGGTGCATAAATCGTTTTTAACGCGGAACTGAAGACAAAACATTTAACATTAGAAAATCAATTATTACAGAAACATGTTGCACACGTGTTGATAATGCCGGTCAAAGTAAACATGGCGGTGCATCTTGCTCTGGTTGTCGTCTTCACAAAGCGCCCCGGGTTGCTTCAGCTTCAAGTGCTCGTGCGTGACGGTTGTACTGCTGTCATAAGTCATTTCCACACTGCACAGCTTACAGAGGACCACGCTGCCCAAAGTTTTCCCACACTTACACTTTGCATGATCGTGGACGAGGTTTCTTCTCAGCTGGTTCTCAGGGCTGAGCGCAGCTATCTTTACTTTGTTGTAGGTGGCATTCGACACTTCGACGCACGTTTTTTTAAAGTCAACGTATTTTAGCAAATGATTACATCAATGCGTTGTCGCAGCCCTTGTTTTCGAGCTTGTAATGAGATCGTCCTTGTTTTGTTGTATCTTCTCTGAGATTAATGGCGTTCAGCTCGAGATTCGTAGTACATGATCACTTCATACTAGACAAAAGCATGGAGCGATAATGCAATAATGTTTATTTGTTGTTGCTGTTGGTGCAAGTCATGCAAAAGTTACATCATAACTAGAAGTGGTGCCAGTATGCCAACGACTGGCTAATTTACGTAGCTTACATAGGGGGTGCAAATGCCTAAAGGAAAATGCACAATCCTTTACTGCTACATCAGCGGATTGGGAAGGCCTTAATGTAGCCTGACAGGCAAAGCACAGGGCTAAAACAACAACTCAGCTCTCACTGCTGCTCACAAAGCTTATCACTGCCAATGTGTGTAGTAAATAAATTCATACTGATAAACTGAGTCTGTGTCCTGATCGGGTCGGTTTATTGTGTGAGAGACCAGCAGATGCTGCTTGTGCGCTGATTTTCATCAGAGGCGTCAAAGTAGATCCATCATACAGTTGCCAAATTTAAAGCTTCGCCCTCTTTCTTGAATTTTGTTTGACTGTAAAAGTCAAAGGCAGCGTTGGAATGTGAAGGCTGTGGGACCGTTTTAGCAACACAGGTCATGTCTGTAATGTTCATGTATAAGATGCAACATGACAATAAACAGCAAGTATCAAACTAGAAACCTGTCAAAAAGCAAGTCGGACTATTACCCGGCTAATCTGGAGGCATACGTTTCCATGACAACTTCGGTCCGAGCGAATCCCATGGCCCACCGGCGGACCTAAAACACTTTTTTAAATTATTGCCATAAATATACCACTTGTCATGGCCAGAAACTTTAAAAACTGTTTAAATTGTCAGATTTTCAGGTTTCTGATGGTCACTGAACGTCTCGTGTGACGTCGGACACATAACCAAATCTAAGAATAAATCTATCTTAAAACTGTGACTTTTCATCAAATTCATTTTATTCCTCATGTCTTCTCCAACAATCCACCAAAAACAAACTGGTTGCTCCGTCCACAATCTGTACAAAACAAAATATTCTGCATTCCTTTGTTCACTCGGGAAGACATGAATGATTCAGATAGGCCCACCCCTTGCCTCTCTATAAATCGTAAGTGCAGTGAACTCTGAGTGCTGCCTGGCAGGATGCCTCATGCAGCCCGAATACAGGCTGAATGATTTGCTCCTGCATGTATGAAGAGCCGCAAAAATATTTTTTCTTTGTTCCTTCATTTTATGATTTGTTTTTCATGATTTAGAGCATCATAACTTTGTCACACTGCATGAAAGACATTGTTGACTTCCCTCTTTCTCACGCCATGGTTGTCCTGAATCCATAGAGGTGCAGGACTTTATATTGAAGATCTATGCTGAGATCTACGTCATCGGTATCTCGTGATGCTGACAGAAGAGCTGATGTGCAAACCTCAACAAAACAGCACACGGCCCTGAGCATCAAACTTGCTGACTGGTTTGTCCAACTTCCTGTCGGGAAGCAGCTCCAAACACGCACGCACACACACACACACACACACACACAAAACATGTTCTCGTTTTGTCCAAACAACACCTGTGCATGCCTCCAGATGTGCAGTTTGACAAAAGATGCTGCAGTTTTTAAATATGCCGAGCTCATCGCTGCCCCCTGGCTTCTAATGTGGATACACGACATGGACAAATGAGCATATTTTCAAACAATATGCTTCATTTTCACTGGAGGCTATTTCTGTAAGACCATGCTGGACCCCATCTGAGTCTGACAGCAGCTTTCACTGACTTTTCAGAGAAACAGTGTGAGAAATATTCTCCATAAAGAAATCACCTTATAGGAAGTTCTGACCACAACTCAGAGACGGAGATGAAGCTCCCGACAGCGAGCTGCTAGGATCAGTGGAGTCCCAGAGGACCAAAAAGACTGAACGTGTGAGTCTGTCTTTGCATCATTACCAGAGAAAATCCCGATGTGAGGATGAACAGTGCAAAGCAACAGCTAACAGGCTGCTTTCAGGCCTGCAGTTTATTACCTGTGGATTTGCCACAGCTCCCTAACCTCTGTGTGGCTGCTTTCATCTCTCGGGCTCCTGATGGCTGCCGTCATGGTGGAGGGAGGGGTGTGGTCTCGCTCCAGGAGAGCGGGCCCTGAATTCCCTCATCCTCCTCCAAAGGCTGCTCGATGATTACACATTCTGTAATGAATAATTTACCTTTTCCTAATCACCCAGTAAGCTGCTTCATTTAAACGCTGGCTTCCTCCTACTGCAGTGATTAGAGCTGGGAGCCAAGGTGAGGGAGGAAGATTAGAAGAAAATTAAGGCCGGGCTGTTTAGAGCGGCAACGTCCTGCCGAACAGCGCAGCTCCGTTAGCTCAGCTCATTACTGATCGGCCAAATGTCATCGCTATGCACAGCAGCCGTCTGCCGAACAATTGTAGCCATTATCTGGACAAATAACTCCACTTTAAAGGTTCGACCTCTGCTCATCTTTCACATCTTTAAAAGAATAAAGTTAAGTGAAAATGTCTCCTGGCTCCCAGAGAGTCAAAGTAAAGCTCAGGGCTCCTCCTTTGAGAACAATAGCTTCTTTTATGGATGCATTTTGGTCTCAAGTGAAGCTTTTACAAGTGCATTCATCTAAGGATGTTCTGGTGGTGCAGGACTGTGTAAACATGCATTTGGACATGAATCTTTTTGAAAGCACACGTCTGAATCGGACATTTTTCAGCAGCAAGGCTCACAGCACTTTTCTCAGCGCTGGTTCTTCTCCACTGCAGCCTGATGACATTCGGGCTCAGAGGAGCTTCAGTCTAAATAATTCCTCAGTGAAGATGTCTGATGGAAGGTTTTTAAAAAGAAGCTTCAACTGACCAGGAGACTGAGGTATAAAAGAGGACCTGGCAGGTGGAAATGGCTGCAGCTGATACAGTTTTTAAAGTTTGGCCACTGTAGAAAAAGATTTTAGTGGACACTTGCAATACCAACCAGCAGGATTTCTAAAAAGAGTTTTGAGGGAGATGACGTTTCTTCACTACTGTTTAGCAGATACATCCTTAAAAACCCTTGACAGACCTTCAGTAAGGGCATGGCTATCTATTGGCACAATTCCTCTTTGTATGCATTACACATCTAGAAAGTGAACAGCCTTTAAGAGCCATGACGGCCCATAGACCAGGAGTCTCCTGTTTCCATGGTGTGAGGCAGCTTGATGTACGAGTACTCCCCTTGGACATGGTGCTAGTATGTCACAGGGTCTTGCCCCCAATCCAGGACTTGATGCTGAGTGCCAAGCAGGGAGGCATCAGGTACCATTTTTATAGTCTTTGGGATGACTCAGCTGGAGATCGAACCATGACCTCTTAATCTCAGGGCAAACACTCAAACCACAGGGCCACTGAGCTGGTAAAAAAAACATAGTGACTGAGAAACCAAGACCAGGAGAGCGATTTTGAAAACAGTTCATGTCCCAGAGCAGAGCGAAATCCAACCCAAGGCCCCGAAACGCTAAAATCTGCTTGACTTAATGCGTGTTTTTATTCGCCCTGATTAGTGTCGGTTGTTTGGTTCTAACATTCATCATCTGGTTTGGAGTCTTTGCATTTGCCATGTGCATAACCATCTCATCAGATATCCAAACTGTCCCTGACACCCTTCATGAGATGAGAACAGCAGGAGGGAGAAACGACCTGGATGCCTGTCCACTCCTCCAGACCAGAGGACGCGTCGGTCGCGGCCTGCACGTCGTTCGATATGTCACCTTACGTAATCGCAGGTCGGTGAAATCAATGTGGGAGTCTGGACTGTAGTGAATTCTGCCTGCTGGTTAAATGCTCCGGGGATCGATGACATAATGACTTGCCTGAGTTCCTCTGCTCCGAGGTGTACTTTTGTCGCCCGAACAGTCATTTCCACCCCTCCTATTGATGAGAGTGTACTCTGACACGCAGCTCCCGCTGCCGACAGACAGTCTTTACACTTTCCAGACAGGCGATGCAAAGAGAAAATAGATCCATCCATCTCCTCCTAATGCTGAAAACCTGATGAGAAAACATTCGGCGGACACTGAGCTGTGGTGGAGCAGTTGCAGTCCCGTTGTGAAAATGGCCTGAATTCATCACCAGATGTATCTGCCCTGCAGCACGAGCCAGGCTGCTCTCGTCAGTCAGTGTTAAAGCTATGCTGTGAGGTTTTAGGCAAAGCTAATTTAAACCTATTCAAAGTCCAGGGGAGGCTGATGTAGTACCTTAGCTCTGAGTCAGTGGCGTGTTTACAGAGAAGAATGGCTCAGAGAGTTCATGAGGAGATAAACTGAGCTGTGCGTCAGCATCGCATCAACCTCATTATAATAAACCCGCTGGCACCTTACCTGCCTCACCTTGTTCGAACTGTTGTTATGTTTGGTAACATGATGAAGGATATTATGGCTGACTCTCCTCTTTGCCTCTGAGAAACACGTAGCACTTTTTATTGCTAATTTTAGGATCATGACAGCCACAGACGGGACAGACGCATGTGACTCCTGAGGAAGCCGAGAGAGTACGCCTGTTCAGAAAGACAGCTGATGGCGTGACAGACAGTCAGTACGTTTACATGCACAGCAAAGTCGAGCTACAATTAAAGCTCAATTAGGCCATTTAATTGACCTTTTGCTAAGCACCGCCCTCTAACACAACTGGGCCAATCAGAGTGTAGCATCTGCCAGCTCCAACCAGGGTATGACAACTACACGGCTGTACTCCACTGAAACTTTGGCAATCTTTTCCGATTTTTGTCATTTTCAGGCTGGTTCTGTGGATTTCAAACTCATCATAGTTAAACGTTGAGTCTGGGTTAATTTTTAAAGTGATGCTCATTATTTGGCAAGGTTCGAAGGAGATTTACATTCTTTACCTTTCCAAATTCAAATGCTGAAAAGTGTAACACTTCGTTGAACCCCTCACAGTTTGACAAGCTAATGTTACGTCTGCCTCACTAACCCTTCAATGAACACTGAGGCCATGTTACGTGGTTATTAGCGGATATTAGCTGGTTAATTTGAGTTACTTAAAGCTATTACAAGCGCTAGCAAGCCTGGCCAGCTAAGCTAAAGTCTACGGCTGCAGTCTGGAAATAGCAGCTCTCAACAGTTTGCAACGTTAAACTCGAACTCAAACCCAACCGAAAAGCCCAACTTTACTTTTAACGTTAATGTACGAAGAAACGTGTCCTCCGCTTGTCCTAAACGGGTCCTAAATCATTATGAGAATCTGTGTTTGTTTTATAAATGAAGTGAAACACAAGTTGAACTGGCTGCACTGTGATCTGTAGGCTTTGGCATGTATCTTTATATTCATAACTCTAGCTGAAAACAGGATCGGCTTTAACTAAGCTCGGATGTTACACAATCAGCTCAGGAAAGATTAGCTCACATTGTCGTGTCTAATGCAACACAAAGGCACTCAGTTTATGAAATTGAATAATCAGGAGCCCAGGCTAAAGCGGCAACTTCACCAATAATGACGACGTGTGTGATGCTCTCAGTAGAAGAGTAAAAGAGTTGAGAAGTTTCAGAGGTGAAAGTGTGGCTCTCTGTCCTGATGTAAACCATGTGAAACAATCTGCAAGTGGTTGTTTTGTTGGGTCTTTGACTCAAACCCCTGCTGGCTGTCGTCAGCATTGCTGTCAGGTTTCAGTTTTCACTGAGTGACAGACAGCTTCACACTGGACGAGTTTGACCAAACAGTGTGATGAAATCAAACACGTTTAAAACACACTGACATGTCGATGAGACGGACTACAGCTTTAAACGATCAATCAGTCAGAGAGCATGAAAACCTGCCTGTAAATTTAAGCCACCAGTGGTTTTTGGACTTTGACGGACAAATTCTCAGTCTGCTACACTCCAAAGGTTTGACTGCACGGTTAAAAAGAAATTTTATTTTAAGCCCAGCTGAGAAAAGTTTTTTGTTTGAAGATAAAAGAGGACAATTCAGCAAAAAAACCCAGAAACCCAGATTTTCATTCAGTAATTCAGCCGAGCTAATGTGTTCAGAGTGTTAAAGCTCACATGCTGATAGTTGGAAAATATGGTTAGCATGTTCACCATCTTTGTTTAGCCTGTTTGACCTGATGATGGCGCCAAATTAAAGGTCACAGAATCCAAAAAGTTGCTATGATTAATCATGAGCAAACTTGTTTATTTACCACGTTATATTATTTTTAGACTCAGATCAGCACTTTATGTGATTTTAGAATCAAATACGTACTGAAATTAACCCGCTGGGCGCATGCTTAAAGCATCGTGGATGTGCTTGTAAGTTGATAAACAAAACAAAATGTCTGTTACAAAATTTAAAATGACATTCAGTTCTAATCTGAGTCTAAAAATAACATAATGTGGTAAATAAACAAGTCACAAGTTTACAACAAGTTTATCTGATGACTTTAGGTGGAGGCAGGCTAGCACTTCCCATTGACTACCAGTGTTTGAGCTAAGCTAATTAGCGGTGAGTGAGCTCTGCCCGTCTCTTCCTTGTTACTGCAAGAAAAATACTCCAGTTGACATTTGACTCCCAATAAAAATATACTGGTAAGAATTGCTTTATATTGTTGGACTTAAAGTTGTTGTGAAATGCTAAATAATAGTCTTAAACATGCTCTAAAAAAAAATCCAATTTACAATGATTTAAAAAAAAATAAATCATTTGACAGTCCTAATACTAATGATTGTTATATTTCATATTGCAAATTGATCCCTGTAAATCTTCACACTGGACCTTTCGGTTAAAATATATTGAATTAAATCAGAGGAAGAATTTGATCTGTGACGACCACATGTGCTTTGAATTCCAGTGATTTTATTGTTGCTGTGGTGAAGGTCCAGCACTCGCCCCCCCGCGGGCTGCAGGGAGACAGTCTGAAATATTAAGCGGGTCATATTGAAAGATGGTGCCGGCCTCTGAAGAGGAGGAGGGAGGAGACGCAGCAATAAAGACAGTGGAGGTAATAGAGAGCCCAGAGGTCACGGGACAGTCCGTTCCTCACAGGAGAGTAAAAACGAGGTTGAGATAAATCACCGCTGGCTGGAGGTGTGACGCCAGACGTCCCCCTCCAGATGGCCGATGACTCGTCATCTTCAGAAAAACAACAGACACACAGAACGCTCAGGAAACAACCTTGAAGAGACTGAACAGCTCGTGATTTAAGCAAAGAGAGATTTTAAATAACTTTCAAAGAGAAGCAACAAGGCCAAACCGTCAGCAGGCTGACAGGAGCCGACAGCACGCACGCACACGCACTCACACGCACGCACGCACACGCACACACACGCACGCACACGCACGCACACGCACGCACACGCACAAGTTTTCACACACCAACTAAAGATTCAGTTACATGAATTCACCATGTGTCTAGCAAATTATGCAGGAAATCATGAAGTCATATAAAATGAACACGCTCGGTTTTCATTTGTTGGGTGCAACAAAAACCCCAAATCATTAAAGTTTACAAATTAAATGGAAATTAACTTTCATTTTCTTATCAAAGAAGTTTAAGGGCTTTGTCATTTATATAATTAACCAAACCTTCTACAGAGAATATTAAATGAAAACTGGGGGCATCGTGACTTTGAGCTGCTACATCACATATTGTCACAAACCTCCCAAAATCTCAATTTTCTTTTCTTTGACAAAGAGAACGAGAATGTCAGACCCGGACAGAAAATACTGTACAAACAGTAAGACAGCTCATGACATGTATGTTAATGATGTCACGGAGAAAATAATGAGCTGATTCTAATAAAAGTGACTCTGTGAACGTTTAACTAAAGTTGTTGCTCTTAAAAACTGTTACTGTCAAAGGTATTTTTATGTAAATCATTCACATCTGTCGGCTCGCTGAAGAAGGTTGCACATTTGGCAGAAATAGCCCACATCAGTTTCTCTTCAGCACGGTGATGTGATTAGTTTACAGTAACATTACCTTGTACAGAACACCAACACAGAAAAATTTGGCGTCTTTACAACAGAACAGGTGACAGATGTGAGAAATACAAAGATAACTTTATGTGACATGTTTGTCCACTTTAATGAAAGCAGACTGTAAGGACTCCAGCTCTCTACATTTTTATATCAGGAAGCCAACGATGTCTGACTGCAGGATCTGGGCTCCTAATAGCTAAAAAGCAACACAGTGTTCTTACTTTATATTGTTAAATGTGCAAAGCCCTTTGAAATTGCATCTATCAAAGTTTAACTGAGAAGCTGTACGCATGTGCTGCTGTCACCTGTGGACTCTGAGGACACAACTTTGGTTATTTTTAGACATCTTATGTTATGAGTCAAAGTGTTAAAGCTGCAGTCGGGTAAACATCAAAAACTTTTTTGTGTTCTATTTGGGAAAAATGTCATGATACCCACAGACAGCTGTTAGTAAGTGATGTGATGTGAGAGTATGGTGAGATCTCTGAGTTTTCTCATCATGCTTCTGTAATTAACAATCAGTGACACTCCGCACTCTCTCTCCTGACAGGTGTGCTTCTTAGTGACAGGTGACATCAGTATGAGCTGATTAGCTGTTGAAACGAAAGACGTGCCTTGCGCTCAGACTCGCCTCTACATGCAACTGTTTCTGCAGGCGACACCATCAGCTGGCGTAGGTACCAGATGTGCTCGACCTGCAGCCAGTTGGCCAATCAGAGTGTAGCATCTGCCAGCTCTGACCAGAGTCTGACAACTACACGGCTGTGCTCCACTGAAACTTTGGCAATCTTTTCCGATTTTTGTCATTTTCAGGCTGGTTCTGTGGATTTCAAACTCATCATAGTTAAACGTTGAGTCTGGGTCAATTTTTCAGGTGATGCTCGTTATTTGGCTGTTCGAGGGAAATTTACATTCTTTACCTTTCCAAATTCAAATGCTGAAAAGTGTAACGTTATGCTGTGGGTAAAACTGTTTGGTTGCCTCATTCCCCATTGAACTCCTCACAGTTTGACAAGCTAACGTTACGTTACGTGGTTATTAGCGGATATTAGCTGCTTAATTTGAGTTACTTAAAGCTATTACAAGCGCTAGCAAGCCTGGCCAGCTAAGCTAAAGTCTACGGCTGCAGTCTGGAAATAGCAGCTCTCAACAGTTTGCAGCATTAAACTTGAACTCAAACCCAACAAAGAAGCCCAACTTTACTTTTAACGTTAATATACGAAGAAACGTGTCCTCCGCTTGTCCTAAACGGGTCCTAAATCGTAACGAGGGTCCTTGCTTGTTTTATGAATGAAGTGAAACACAAGTTGAAGCGGCTGCACTGTGATCTGTAGCTTTAGCATGTATCTTTATATTCATAACTCTAACCTGTTTTCACTGCTAAGTCACTTTGACTTCCTGTATTTCTCATTCAAAGGCTTATTGCAGACCTTCTGTCTGAAATCATTTTTTTGTTTTTCCAAAAATTAGACAATATTTCACCAGTGAGTGCAGCTAGTGACAGTGTGAGCTCTATGCTAGCTCTGAAAGCTTGACAGACATAGCAACAGTAACTAAGGGGGCGTGGCTTGGCGAGGGGTTCATTGGTCACTGCTTTCAGCACCCAGTCTGTTCTGCACGAGCACAAACACTCACCTGGACTCCAAGACAAACATAAAATGAACTTTAAAAATGACTGTTTCATCTGCTAATAGCGCTAGCATGTTAACACAAAATTACATTTCTCTTCACATGATAGTGCACTATTTGTAATTAGTGCGTTAGCATACTAACACAATCATTGTGATTTTAATCAATCCAAACTTTCTTGCCCTTTATTATGAAGCTCTTTGTAGCCTTAATGTGCATATTTTGTCAACATATTCAGTAACGTTAGTCTGTGTAGCGAGCACAGCACACACTTTCCTTGGTTTGTGAAACTCTCGCAATATTTTTACGCGTTGTTGCTTCATTGTGCAGTTGGTATGGTCTTATTATGTTAACAATAAGGTGACGATGTGTTAAAGATCTGCTTTTTTATGGACAAAAGCATTGGGTTACAGAAACATCATGGTTTGGGTTATAATAAATTATTCTCAGGTTAATGTGTCTCAGCAGGTTAACCCCTTGACGCCTGAATTTATATGCAATTATGTTAAAAAATTAATTATTTGTGTTTTTGCTTTCAAGCAGAGACTAAATTAAGTGGAGATTATTAATTTGACTGTAGCACATAAAATAGTTATAAATTTGGGTATGATGCAAATTTGCGACACCAGGCATTAATGGATAAAATAGTAAGCAACGGTTTGAGGCGAATTCGCGACAATAGGCGTTAAGGGGTTAATGCGTTACGTCTTCTGTAAACGTGTCCTTACGCCGGCTTGAGTCGAGCTGAGACAGACCAGTTTACACCGCTGCAACTTTCCCTGCAACTGTTTGGTCTCCTTGTGAATTTTTGATGCACAGCAAATGAAATAACAGACAACAAACGAAATAAAACACGAGCTGGAGCAAAAACAAGGAGGGGAAATCCTACAGCTACTTGACTTTCAGTGTAAGCTTTAAACAGGTGGAATTTTATCATAACTGTGGAGCTCAGTTAAAAAAAAACAAAAAACAATTCAATTCCTGTTGGGACTACATTAATAAAAACAGAAGCACTGACCAACTGACTTGAGCGGAGCTCAGCGTATAAAACCACAGATGAAGAAAAATTCCTGCAGTCTGTCTGCTCTGTTTCTGTCTGCAGAGAAACACTGCGACTAATATTCTGCCGCTCTGCATCGCCTCTATCTGCATCCAGTCGACTGCGAGAGGAAATGAAGAAAACAACGATCAATTATTGCTTGAGAGAGTGATTGACAGGTGGCTGAGACATGACGTCGAGGTTATTAACATTATCACACGGAGCATAATGAACCTTTGCACCAGCAGCGGCACCTCCTCCACCTTCAACATGCACGTCTGTGCTCCTGGTCAACACGCTGCTTTCACCTCCCGATGGTGAACCTACAGGTATGTGTGTGTGTGGGCCGCTGATTCTGATCGCCGCCATTATTTCTAAAGGGCATTTAAGTGCCCTTCAGGAGCATCAGATAACCATAACAATTAACTCTTCTGATCAATAGTTCCCTGGCGTCAGTGCAGACTGGCTGACCTCCATGCTGCAGGTTACTGGGGTGAAAACACAACAGCAACCAGCCTCCAGATCTGCACGCTGGGATGTTCACAGTCGACAGAAAACAAATTTAAAACATTCACATTTCAGCCTGATGTCTCAGGATCCTGATGGAGTCAAATCACAGGCTGCCGTCGACTGAATCAAAGCTGTTTGTTCTGTTTTATACGAATCAGACTGAAGCAAAGACGCCTCAGGTTCTCATTATATCTGTTTCAATTCTAAAAACCTGCTAGTTTTTATGTCACTAGTCTGGAACAAACGTTTCAAATATTAGTAGATTAAAGATAAATGCTAAAGTCCAACTATGAAGACTGGCTGCCCCCTGTTAGGGAGGGGCTCACAGGCCATCAGACAAGGAACTCACATAAGGATGCTGAACTGAGAGATGAGAGATCGCCTTTTCCCTATATGTGCAGACTCCTAAATGACAGCAATGTTTAAAAATGTATGGTGTTTCAAACTATGAGATATATCAGATAATGGCAACTTTCTTTAATAACTTTTTTAAACTCATTTGTAACAGCAAAAATAATTCAGTGTTTTTGATGGCAATCGTCCTTGGAAACCCGTAATAACTGCAGATTAAATAAAGATAAAGCCATAATTTAAAATAATAATAATAATAAAGTAAAAATCTTAACTTGAAGATGATATATAGACAGATTTTGAGCCAAAGGGACATTTTTCAGGCTAATGTGCCGTCAGAGCAAAGCAGCACCAACTGACACCCGCCTCCGCAGCACACTGTGCTCAGTGTTTTGCTTTTGCGATCATAACTGTAAAACTTACGAACGCTTCCCATCAGCTTCACGCACCTCGTGAGCTTAAACACGTCAGTGACACAGAACACGCCTCACGCAGTGACTGCTGAGGAGAGCTGAACATCCAGCAAACACCTGGAACACACGGACATTTCTCACCAGCTCTGCAGCTCCAAGCAGCTTTTTGGCTTTACAGTAACTTCATCTGCTCATATGAGTCTCTGCTCTCACGGGCAGCGTTTCCAACGGCAACAGACAGCAGCAGGAACAGCTAGAGAACAGCTGGTTAACAAGGTGGAAAAAAGATTCCTAAAGTAAAGCTAAAAGAGTGAAAATTAAAACTTAAATACATCAGATGAACACAAACACGTCTTAGAACGGATGATGATGAGCTCTGGGTCCACTGCATGTTTAAACTGGCAGCTGTTGCTAATATGTTAGCACCTGATTAAACTCAAAACATAAAATAATATTAACAATGACATCTGATTTCAATCTGATGCTTCGAAACACTTAAGATCTTTTGAAAACTGAAGGCCAATTCAGACATTCAGTGTCAGCGTGTCTGCAGGGCTCCGCTCAAGTATGCGTGACATAAAAACTGTCATCCGCCCGTGTCTGCGAGGGTCTGCGAGGGACTGCGCAGACTCCTCTGCAGATGTCCACGTGCAGCCCAAAATTGTGACCACTTGGACTGTCCGCTTTGAAAACCTTACCAACTGTTTCACTTGACTTTTTACTGAAGAAAACAATCATTCAGGTAACATTCCAAACTGAAAGATTTCTCATTTCATTCAACAACAACAACTGAGTATAATGTGTCCCATTCAGGTAAGAATGTGCTCCCCTTCATGTCTGCAGAACCTTTATTTTTTTTCTCCTGTTGTCTCCGTCTGAATGACGTGTTTAGCTGAAGCTGCAACATTAGTAACGTCAGTCTGGCTAAAAAAGAAAAAAGAAGTTCAGCCACTAAAATGTTTTATTTTATCTTTTGTTTTTTCTACTGCAAATCTGTGCACTGTATGTCACATATGGCCACACTGGCACAGACCTTTGTTTTTAGTATGGCTGCAGCCCCAGCATCTTTTGCTAGGCAATAAATTTAAACTTCAAAACATGAAAAAAACCTAACCTGTTTAACGATTGTGCACACAATGTATTAGAACATATTAATGTGGTGGCAAAAAATGCATAAAAAAAATGAAGGCTGATAAATGAATTGACCCTGAGGAAATGATTTATTTTGGAGAGTCATCTGCACCGAAGTGTTCAGCGGCACACGGTCCAGTCTGCCGGCAACAATGGTGAGGAACAGTTAGCAGAAAACATGCCTGGGTTGTTTTGAACTAATATTAGCATTTCAAAACCGGCTAACACTGATGGTACTGACACTAACGTTGGCGATGACACAGATGAAAACAACAATGCTGTTTGTGGTCACTTGTCACCATCATGCTGCTGTCTGATTCGTCTTTAGAGCTATGATGCCGTAAGATTACTTCCACGCAGGTTTAATTCATATTTCATGTTTCGATGAGGCCTACGTAACATCTATCAGTTGATTTTAATCATATGTGTAGTTCTGCTGGAGCAGCGCTGAGACATCTTTTTTTTTTTCCATCCGAAAGAGTTTTAACCGCATAAACCAGCAGAAATTCTTGCGCATTTTAAAAAAATGTTTGAAGATCTAATCATTACTAAAGCCTGTGTTATCCTGCAAGACAGGCAAAATGAATCACGGTTGATGATCAGACATTTCACCACTGTAGGCCTACGTATATGATATGTGCATGCCACAAATAAATTAATTCACAGCATTAACTCATGCATTGAGCAACATGCAAGGAAACATTCCACCTTAAAAGATGCATTTTAGTCACACAGTAAATTATTTTTAGTCTTTTTTTCCACTAGTAACGTTAATCTTATGGTAAAGAACCAACATGAAGAGGCAACAAAGCATCCTTTTGTTTTTCGGAAAAGCTACAAAAGTTAAAGATCCTTTCATTTTTTGAAAAGTGTTTTCTAAATGACTCATGTAATGGGTACCTACCTAAAATAAGCTTCCTTGCAAATGTAAGGAGGTTAGCATTGATGCTGCTTTAGCATTAGAGAGAGAAGGATGACACTGAAGGCTTCTCTTAATAGAAAAGATTTTTTTTTACTCTCTTCCTGACTTCAACAGCTTAATTTACCGACTGGTTCTCCTGCTGCTGTTCAGCTTGTTTATCTGACTGCTTAAAGTCGCTCATGACAGACTGTGAGGGACAGATGGTTCGTCCAATCAGGGGCCCAGTATTTTTTCTAGGTGCCGTCTCTTTTCCAAACAGTTTTCAAGGATGATGTCACAGTTGGTTCTGTCAGTGTAACAAACCATCTGGCGCTTCAGCTTCAGAGAAAAATCCTCAAAACTTTTTCACTCCAATAAGAATAAGGTAGTGGTGATTTCCTCCTGAGAGCGACTTCTAGGAGGTCTAATTGTGGAAACCTTCCTCTTCAGACCATCTGTCTCCGTCAGAGTTCTACCTCCAACTGCTGCTCTGATGTTCCCATCAAACAGAGGTGACTGGAATTCTCCATAAACTGTTAAACTGTTGGAGCCTGGACTAAGGACCTGCTTTCTCTTTCTGGCTGCATTTATCAGTTTGGTGCATGTTTGTTCCTCTTGTGGATTCCTGGAGAGTGCAGACAAAACACTGTTAAACCTTTTTTTTCTGTTTGAAAGCAGAAAATGTTTAAATGATCTAAATGTCATGTTTTCTGTCAGATCTTCAGAATCAAAGAGTGACGACTTCCATCCATTTTGTACTGACATCCAGCACAGCAGGGAGGAAGCAGACAGAGGAAAACACAGAGAGCCATTTCTGAACCCACAGGAGCAGGAAACGGACCAGAATGCACTGCAGCCACAAGACAGGTTGTGGTTTAAATAAGCGGGTCCCTTACTTTTGGGTCGACTGGGAAATCTCCAAACTGTGATCTTGTTTCTCTCCAGCTGCACATCAAATCAGAGCTAAGAGGAACAAGCTGCAGCCCTGCACTTAAAGCTGCAGAAAGGCATTCTGGGAAATGCAGGAAACCACACAGGGAGGTCAAAGTAGACAAATCAGTTTGAGAAATGTGGGTTTAGCAAAAAAGTAGATGAAACCTTCCTGGAAAGTGCTGAACGTCCCAGACTGATGGGATCCAACATGGGAGGACATCAGAGGTTGTTTTTTTGTTGGTTTTTTTTTGGAGAGGCAGATTTATTTAGTGCTCAGTGAGTCATCGTCTCTTTTCCTCAAAAGAGCGCACAGACATGCTGCACGTTTCCTTTCATGTCCTGTCACAAGTTAGAAAACAGTTTTCATCAGAGAACAGAGTACGGCTGCGCTCGCTCCTCTTCCTCCCAGGGGTGACGGCTTATTTATTCAGAGAGGCTCTTTACAGGCCGGCCTCTGCGCGCTACATGGCAGAGCTGTGAATTAATAAATGGAAAATAGGCTCTAACTGTCAACCCTGCAGCCTGAAGGGGAGACGGGCAGTTAGCCCACTGCTCAGCTGGTCCGCACCTTTCAGAAAAACAAGGAGAGCGTGTGCAGACGGTAAAGATGGAGTCAGTTTGCTCTGAATCACAGGAAGCCTCGTGGGAGCTTCATTAGGAGATCTGCAGCTTAGTTTAGGACCTTGTTGAAAGCGATCATAGAGGTACAGAGCAGAGGGAGAGTCTGATCACAGCAGGAAAAAACTACGTTATTTTAGCTGCAAGCAGCGGCCACAGTCTGATTCATCTTCAGATAAATAAAAAGGTCCCACATGGAAAAGAGACGCAACGTTGTGGGTGCAAAAACGGAAGCACAGAAATGTTGAACAGAGCGGTCATGGGTGACCAGTGTTTAACAGCAACATGTTTACCAGCGATGGAAGAGTTTGTTTCCATGGAGGTCACAGTGAGCGGGACTTTGAAGTCCTGCATGTGGTTTGAGCAGCAAAAGCGTTTGGGTAAAGAAGAGGAAAAGATGATAGCTTTGCTGTAATGTTATGAAGTATATTAATACACATTATACTTTCTAAAAAACAAATCAAACATCTGGTTGCTGTCTCTATTATCTTAAGTTATGGCAGGCAGTTTATCATTGGTCATTGGGCAAAAATCCAATAATAACCTTTCAGTGAGGGCAGGGCAATAAATCGATTTTAAATCGAAATTCTAATTAATTTGTTTTGAGGATGTTAAAAAAAAATTTGTGAAAACTGATTGTCCCTTTACCTAAAGTAAATACGGTAGCCTACCCCTCCCTCTCAGCTCTGGGCTCTTATTTTTCATAAGTGAAGTTTGGTGCGCCTCTAACCGCCTCACTGGTCTGTTTAAACAGCGCAGACACGGGGTGGGGGTCCGAGTTGCACCGCCAATGACCCGCCCTTGGAGGTAGTATCAGAGATGAATCAGACGTGGTGCCGGGGTCGAGTGACACTTGAGTAAATGGGAGAGCCGGTAGAGCAGGTCAGAGGCATTCGCCTCGACAGGAGAAATAAACTCGAAGGATTAAACAGAACTCTGACAGAATAGACATTTATGTTTTCTGAGTTTTTCTACCGTTTTTACACAGTGTAATCAGTTCTCTAATCGTTTGTGACGGGGGGGGGGGACATGTTCAAGGGACATGATAGCATAAACATTTAGTACTAACCTTTCTGTTAAACTTCAGTATCAAATTCAATTGTGTTAAAAAAAAATGAGCGGATGAACATTAGTTTCACTTGATGCAGCTCACTGCGGTGAAGAGAGGAAAAAGTTCGGTGGACAGCAGCCTGTCGATCCGTGAAAAACTCGCTGTCTTTTTTTAAAATCATGAAACATACACGTGTACACGGAGGAAATTTCCCACTGTAAACATGCAACCTAATCATTTTTGTCCACATAACCTTACACACGATAGTGTCGCATGTCGGGCATTATTAAGCTTGAAGGAAATCAACAGAAGCAGTTCTGTACTAGATGGACTTAATGACTGTGTTGTGTTTTTATTGTCAGCGTTTTCTGACAGTTTTTACACAGTTTAATCACTTATTTAACAGTTTGGTGCGCATTTCAGACATTTTCATTAACAGAGGATGCTGATGCTGGTAAACGTCACATTGACGTGACGTCAGCTCGCTGTGTAAAATGACAGACTGACGCGGCTTAAAGACGCGCTGCTCGGTTCTGTGTAAATAATATTAAACTAACAGAGGGCGGGTTATTGGTGAGCCTTCAACGCTGCGCTGACGTGGGTCTCTGTGTAAAAACGGCTAAAGCAGTCTAGAAACGGGCCTGGGGGAGGGTGCAGTGGAGTTGTTTCCTTAGGAGTCTCATGCTACAGCTGGCTTGATTTGATTTGATTTCCAAGAGCTGTGAGTTCATAAACATAATCAATCACAAAGAGACTACAGACTGCAAAAAGATGATCAACCAAGCTTGTGAACGAACATTCCATCGGGCTTTGGTTGCGGTGAGAGCAGAGAGGTATCACAGGACAAACAAACGGAGGAAGTTGTCAGTGAACATTTTTGCTGACGTGCAGACATTCCTCAGTGATCTTTTATAAATGCACAATGCCCACACAGTTTGAATATGTTTGAGTAAATATTTGTTTTTTTCATCTTCATCTTCTCCAAATGTTGTTTCCTGTCTGATTACCTGACAACTTTTCTTCTTGACCTGTCAGACTTCTTCATAGTGGGCAAATGTGGAATGATATTGTAGGAATGACACAAGCTTTCTTTGATTTTAATGTTTTTCCACCAGTTTTGATGTGTTTTCGTCTGTATTTGCACCACATGGACCGTTACTGCATCCACTCACTTCTGTCAGTTGACTTTATGCATTCATGCAGAAAAATGAAAAATCACAGAGTGATACAGGGCACGTGGTGCACTGACGACTTCTACAACCAGGATTTGTTTGGGTCAACTGGCAACGATTTAACGATCAGACTTGAAATCTGCTTTGTGTGGCAAAAAACATCTGTTCCTGGAGCCTCTGACTGAAAGCTGAGTGTTCCAAACGTCTCTGAGGTTTGGCTTTTTTGTTTTTTTGTTTTTTCATTCTCTCCTGGATGTCACATTGAGTCTTCAGTGGGAATCCTTCAGCAGAGAGCCGATGGTGTCTGATGTCCTGATCAAAGACAGTGGAGCTGATTCTGACCTCATGAGGGATGAAAGCATGTCAGGATTTGTCACTGCAGAGCCCACGCCTCCTGTTTGAACATCACAGTCTAATCTCCTCTGGAGGCTCGGGGCTCTGATGAACACACCAGAACTTGTTTTCCATTTTAATGAAATTATCCCGGATTTTAAAATGCAGTCTTTCACATTTGCATGTTTTCTGGCTGCGGCTGGGCTGCAGGTGGTGACAGTTTGGTGTGAAAAGTGCCAGATGGGTTGTTTAGAAAATCAGACATTGTGGGAAAATGCATGAAATACAAACAACTGCATCGTTTTGGGAAACACAGTCAAACTAACAAACAAACTGACAGAAATGTTGGCCGGCTGTTTTTTGGAGGTCAAGTTTAAACTAAAACTCATACAAAAGCTGCGACCTGCATGAAACAACTCAGACTCCCTGCTGACCTCCAACACAGAGGTCACATGACCAGCAGGATCCTACCGCAGTTTCACTCCACAGTCCCTGCTTGTTTACTGAGCTGCAGCTGAGCAGCTGGCAGGAGGTGTTCATGCTGTGCATTACTGCACACACACACGCACACACACACACGCACGCACACACACAAGTATTTATGAAACAGTCTCACGATTCCTCTGATGATTCTAAATTTCCTGTAACAGCAAACGAGCCCCTCAGTGAACAGACGTGATCGAGTCCAAATCCCTGCGAACTCAGACTAAACTTTTTTTTTTTTTCGTTGTTCTGTGCAATGACAATAATGTAATTATATTCTCTGCCTACGGCTGTCAGTTTGCACCTTAGCATTAATGCAAACGGCTGTGTAACGTTAGCCTACAGAAAATAGAGGTAATAAATCTCGGGGCACATCACTGCCGTACAACTGGCTTATAACTTATTTCTCAGTCACATATAAACACATGACCTCATCACCATCCATCCTGCTGTCTCTCTTTCACTCACTTCCACAACAAATGTACGTGTTGACGGTGTTATGAGGAGTTCTGTCCTCCTGGTACGCGCTACCAAAGAGCTTTATGACTATGGGCGCTTGTGTCACTACCGCTTGTCCAAAGGAGGCGCTAGAATCAACAAAAACTGAAGGTTCCTTGAAGTCACTCTAAGAATGTCCTCGGAAATGTCGTGAAGAAGAAGTTTGGTCTGATCACAGGACACAGAAGCTGGGTGTATGCCTCACGTTGGCATTCTCCTCACTTTCTGCTGTCTGTGTGTTGCTGTTTTCAGAGTTGAGAAACAACACAACAACCACATCAGAGCAGCAATCTGCACGTGGAAACGGCGATATTTGTCTGCCGGGTTCTTTCAGTGGACAGCAGTAAAGAAATACAAAAAACATATTTAGGACAGTTGCTGTTCAACAGAGACGCTCCTGCATGTTTGCACACCAGTTATGGGAAAGTTTCATACATCAAGCATTACCAATCATCTGCCGCTAGCTCGCGAGGGGAAATAAAGGCACACGGCGTGAAAGTGCTTTGGTTTTTGTTGCATCCCTTTTAGTCGCAATAATGGAGGACCAGGTGAAAACCCAGCTGTGAATGGAGAAGCAGGGGGCTTTTGATCAAAATAATGACAAAGCACAGACTGTGACGACGTCAGCGTGGGATCATGGTAGTTGGTGTCTTCATCACACCATTTCTGATGAAAATCCATCGTAAGTATCTCATTCTGTGTGTGGACAGAAAGGTTTTCAAGAGCGGCATGTTCAGCGCAGAAGTTAAGAGCAGAGTGTTTGCTTCCGTGTCTAGTCGGGTTGCTGCATGACCAAAGTTTCCAAAAGCACCCTGTCTGTTGCAAGCAGTGTTAAGTTACTGCTATGGCAAACTGAACTTCACCTACAGCTGCAGCTTCACATTAAAAGCTTTTAACTGGTGAAACGTGACTTTTATTTTGAAGTAGGCTAGTCACAGGAAACACAGTATTCAGTTAGCTTGGGTAGCTAATGGCTATTGATCATGAAAAATGTGTTTAGGGTTAAAATGTGACAACAGTCATTTTTAGCATTTGTTGAGAGCGGATTCATTTTAAATGTGTGTGGGAGGAGTTTTCTATCTTCTGTTGGCATTTTCACTCATTTCAATATTTGAGTACTCTCATTACCTGATCAACAAGTAATCAATTTATATATATATATACTTAGATGATAGATAGATAGATAGTTGTTTTTTGTTGTTGTTGTTTTTTTTACTAGAACAAAATAAAAACAGGAGGTCTGTGTCTGACTGGAAACACAAGCCGAGTAAATAGTATTTACCTAACATTGGTTCCGCTGGTGTTTCCAGTCGGCCGACATGGCTACACGAGCTGCTAGCCTGCCGCCTGGGCCAGCGAGTCTGTTCACATTAGCTACCTTAGAGTTCTCATTTATTTCTTATTATTTTTAGATATTCTCATTTCAATATTTATTAAGCAACTGGAATGAATGAACAGCGTCTTGTGCTGCAGGTGTCTCAACATGTAAACACTCTGTGGTACTTCCATGTTATCTGACTATAACCCCTGACCTCACAGCCGCGTCACAGTAACTAGCCAACAGGACAATATCGTTTTACACAATACCACAGTTCGCCGTGATGGTGGCTTGTACTCCGGCTCGACAAACGCCATCAGCTCTCTGAAGCCCTCTCCTTTCACAAACCTCAGTGGGAGCAGATCTCCAGTCACCATTTTTGTTATTGTCAGAATGATGTTCTTCACTCTGGTTTCATC
>JAPQLA010000022.1:27324409-27337670 GCA_029822935.1 Naso vlamingii | reverse complement strand
TTTTTGTTAATTGTATTAACTGCTGCAACTATTTTTGCATGTCTTGTACGCCCATGAGGGCACTTTGTGCATGACACCTAAATTAAGAAAAATCAATCGATAAATCATTCAGTCGATCATTAGTAGTTCTACTATTTATCACTGAGATGTCAACATTCTAAATACATAACTGTGTAATGTCTTACTCTCCCACAGACAGCTCTGCCACCACTGCTAGTCACATGTCCCAAGCTAACTAGCTAACTAGCTAGCTAGCTTGCAGATTCACTTATCCACCAGGGCACGTATCGGTCGTTTTTATCGGTAGCCTTTACCTATGATATTCAACAGGTGTACATCCTTTCTACAGATGAAATAAAATGTTGACTTTGATAGACAGTCAACTGCACTGGTTGTGGCACGGAGCATGTGCTAGCTGGCTTGCAGTGGTGGTGGCAGTGGGGTAGCTTCAAAGAAAATGTGTCTGAGTGACTGTGTGCGTGTGTCTGCATTTTTCTTAATTTAAAGTGTGTTTACTTTTTTTTTTTTAATATTTCAATGAATCAAATGGCTGCTATGGCCACCAGGGGGTGATTTTGTGATGGCCCAATACCCAGATTTGTTCGAAATATATCCACCAATACATCTACCAAATTTGGTGCCTTCATCGCAAAATTAATGATTGTTGTAATATATTGAGCCAGGCCACCCCACTATAACAAGTAGGGTTTCACTGAGAAGCTTTCAGGGATCCACAGCAGATGTTTAGACTGTTCCCTCGAAATAAAGTTACAATCATCAAGCTTATCAACTCCACCGAAAGCAGACACTTGGAAAGATGATGGTGTAACAGAAGCCCCTTTTACACAGCCTGTTCAGCGCACGGTTAATGCGCCTCACTGGTCTGTATAAACAGGACAGACACAGGGTGGAGGTCCGAGTTGCACCGCCACTAACCCGCCTTCGAAGGTAGTATCAGAGGCGTGTCAGAAGTGGAGCCGGGGTCGAGCTACGCCTGAGTAAATGGGAGAGCCGTAATCAGTTCTTTAATCGTTAATGGTCCGAGTTGAATGTGTTCAGGGGACATGACTGCATAAACATTCAGGATAAAACAAAAAATGGATTTTTATCCTTGTACGAACCTTTCTGTCAGACTTAAGTATTGAATTTAACTCCTTAAACTTGTGTTAAATAAAAGAGTGAGCAGATGGACATTAGCTTTACTTGATGCAGCTCACTGCTGTGAAGATAGGGAAAAAAAGTTTGGTGGACAGCAGCTGTAAACATGTAACCTGGTAGAATTTTGTACACAAAATTTTGTACACAAAATTCTACACAAAATCTATTGCATTACATTACTATTGTCAGTGTTTCCTGACAGTTTTACGCAGTTTAATCACTTATTTAACTGTTTGTGGCGCATGTCAGGCATTTTAATTAACAGAAAAGCTGATGCTGATGCTGTTAAACGTCACAGCGGTGACATCTTCTTTGAATCCACAACCCGGGCTTGCTGTGTAAAATGACTGACTGAAGCGGCTTAAAGATGCGCTGCTCGGTTCTGTGTAAATAACATTAAATTATAACAGGAAGCAGATTATTAGCGAGCCTTCAACGCAGTGCTGACTTGGGGTCTCTGTGTAAAAACGGCTAAAATGATGTTCGCAGACGTCTTCATGAGCGTCTTACATTACAACTACAGATCAACATGGACTCATTGTGTTTCAGAAAAAGAAATATGCCAAAATCTTGCTAATTATTGTTTATATTAAAGCTAAAAAAAACCAACAATAACAAACAACATGTGAAAGCTGGATCATAAAATACAATTTTCCAACTCCTAAAGGTTTGGTTAATTTTAGTTTTTTTATTTGACTGTAGATGAGGATTCTGGTAAGCTGATCAAGAGTTCTCAGACGAAGATGTTTGGTGCGCCATTAAAGAAATGAAGTAGGAGAAAATGGGTGTGGCCATCCCAGCTCTCCTCCTCCCCCTCTTACTTAAATGATGCCATTCAAGGTTTCCATCACTTAACTGTGCGACTTGATTGTTGTAAATTACGTTGGTTCGCTTCTCATGCCCTTGTTGACTCACACACAAACTCAAACTGAGTCGACAGACAGCCGGAACACACTCTGACCTCCATGCTGGAAATTCACACCCACACCTACAGGTGAGCAGGGAAGCAGCCTTGCCAGTCATTTTCACCCAGGAGAAATCACAGCAATTGCCATTTGGAGAATTAATTCAGTGACCTATGGTAATTCTAAGATTCATTTGCTCTGTTGGCTGTGCTTGAACTGGGAACGAGAGCTGCTCTCTTGTCCCTTCACTCATGCAAAATTCATTTTGGATAATTATCTCAAAGCCTGCGCACAAAAAAAAGACAAAAAAGGAGAACTAATGACTAAACCTTTCCGTTTGGATCGTGATAATAAAGATCAAACATTTGATCAGGAGCCAAATTGAGTTTCTGTGACTGCATGGTGCACAGATAAATCTGTCTGCAGTGGCTGCGACGGCGAGCCGAGCAAACTCTGGCCTTTTTCACAAACGCTTGGAGCGTTTCTAATCTGGCTGCACTGACTTCTCTGTTCAAGGTCAAAGCTGCAATGGACTGAACTCACTAAAAAATAAAAGTGTCAGCTGAAAGAAACATTTCCCATATCTGCTCTGAGCTTACTGAGGATGAAACGAGTTGTTGATGGGTGGAGGGAGGTGGCTGACTTCAGGGAGCAGCTCATGTTCGTCCATCTGTCCGTCAAATGTTATTTCAGACATGTCTGCCGAAGCCTCTCCAGCTGCTCCTTTTGAAATTACATTAATTGGCCCGATGGGGGTGCTACAGTCAAAGGTCGACATTTTCTAACACTGAGAGGCCTCAACAACATCAACAAAACATTCCCTGATGATGCCTTCAGGCACTCGTTCTGCCATTTCAACAATTACACTGACTGACCATGGAGGGCAGAACAATTAAAGATGACATTATAATGGATAAGTCTGATTATACTTTATTTCTTTATTGTAAAAGGACCAACATGGGCTCAAATAATGGTTAATAAGATACTGAGGTTGTGCAGTGGTTTGTAGAAATGATTTTGTTTGCTTAACACGTGAGTTAAAGCCATGAATTAATGTGTGAATGTATTCACAGCACTTCCTCAACATAAGAACATCAGCTAGATTAACGGCTAAACTGCTGCTGAAGGACGGGCCGTTCCCATGTTGCTTTGTCGAGTTGAAGAGTCAAAAGCACAAGCAGTAAATAACATTTAATCATTGACCTAGCTGTGTTTATTTTGTGTCAATAAAGTAGCTGTGAGTACAGCTTTGTGCGGAGGTTCGCATGAGGGAAAGGGGAAGGAGGAACCGACACAGACTGGTTTGAGAGAATGCAGAAAACACAAAGAAGAGAGAGGGCGCGAGTCACAGTTTTCTGAAGATCTACGGATTTTATTTTTCGGTCAGTTGTGTTTAGCTGCTCCATAGGAGTCCTAAATTAAAATCAAAGAGCAGAAAATGAGTATAATATGTCTTCTTTAAAAAATATAACATTTGCAGAAAAGTTGCTGTCAAGTTTCTTGAAAGCCCTTCATGAGGGGCTGATGAGCTGACTGGAACTTGGATAAGTGGATGATTTTCTTCTGTAACGGCATATTGTCTCCCTATTGGCTGTCCTGCATGGCGGTCAGGGATTGGGCTGGGCTTATCTCACTGCTGGTGTGAGTTTGAAAAGGTGGGGGAAGAGGTGGGGAGATGCTGTGACAGGAAGAGGACCGTTGTAGTAACCCTCTTGTCACTGCCGAGTTTTGTTTAAGTTTTTGTCAGCGTGGAAGTGTAAAAATACAATGAACTGACGTCAGGGCGGCAACGCAAAGCAAACGCAGTCAGAGCACAAGGAGAGCAGGCTGAAGCGGATCAGGTTGGCACTGGAGCAGCAGTGGGTAAGCCCACTTTTCCTTGTTCCTTAGTCTGCAGCCAAGCCTAACTAAATATAAGCATGTGCAACCAAGCCTTGGAAGCCCTAGACTAGATGAAACCGAGTCCCAGGGTTGTGATGTCGGGACACTTAAACAAAAAAAATCAGAATCAAAAATAACTGTCAGAAGGTCAGGGACAGTAGTTTGCACAGACAGAAGTTTCAATAAGGATACAAGTATTAGAAATGCTGGAACAAGTATCAGCGAGCACACAAGTCCATGCACCAGTCGGAGAAAAAGTAGTTTATTTATTAGGAACGGGAGCCTGCTACTTCTAACAAAGTCCTGCACACCTGAATGCAACTTAACAACTCTTTTCCTACACAAGCAGCAAACATACATCGGTATCATTACTGCATCTACACACCCTAAGAACCGCAGGCATGACCAGGTCTTGATTTTTAGTCTACAGTCACTGCTGATAAAAACCTGAGCTCATGATGTGTTTTCGTTCTGAGTTCAGTAACCTCTGCTTGGCCTCAGCGGCTCTCTGCCTCCTGTTTCACCTCCTCAGCAGTGAAGCTCATGATCCACACTGAGTCCAACAACCTGATCTAAAATGTTCAATACTTTTACTTTTTTTATTCTGTCTTTTAGGACTTCCACAAAGCATGCAGAGGAGGCTGTAGCATTGATGCATCTGACTTAATTTCTGTTTCCACACAGCCAAGAGGCAAATATGGCTGCTGGAGCTGCTTGACATCAGGCTTGAGTTTCCCATGAGGGGAAGAGAAGGAGACGGGGGATAAAGGAGGCAGCTTGTCATAAGGAGGCATATTTGACCTTTGTTTTCTTATGTTTTTACTGGTTGAGTATTTAAAAACAGGCGTAATCAGCTGTGACAGAGGAAAGGGCAGCGATCATTATTCCTCACACAGCCTCTGCACTGCCAGGTGTTTGAAACCCACTTGCCCATATGTTGGTTCCACGGCAGTAATCAAGTTTCAAAAGGACGTGAGGCAGGCAAACAGTGAGCGTATTGACAGCAGCGGCGTGACGAGATCACACACACAGGGTTTTATCAAGAGGAAGCATCTCTAAACGAACGAGTAAAGCTCTGCAACCTCTGTGAGAGCGAGGCGTTCTGTCAGAACAACGGCACAAACCTTTATCACTGTCAGTTTTTTCTGAATTTAAAAAAGAGAAAACACTCAAGTATTTTTTTTTTTAAAACAGAAAAACATCCCACAGCTAATGATGCTCAGGGATGCTGAGGAAAAAATGACTGTTTCCATGAAGATGGACAGTTGTTTATTACATCTGAGTTTCACACATACATGCACACACACATAATGCACACTGCCAAACTACAAAGAACACAAAGACGCATGTGTGCGTATGTGTGTGTGTGTGTGTGAAACGTCGTCCTACAAGATGTTAAAGAATTTCACTTTGGTGCAGCATGTCGGCTAAAAATTTCCAAAAACTAAACTCAAGCCTGTGACAGTGCACTGACTGAGTTTTGGAGCACTTGGAAGAGACTGTGAACACAGCACTGACATGTGAACACCTGTAGAGTTGGCATGTTGAACTTGTAAAGGTCATAAAACAACATCAAACATCCTCCAACAAACAGATTAATGGTGTTTCCTGCTGCACGTCCTTGTTTGGGCAGATACGACGTACCCAGTCTGCGTCAATTTGCCATTTTGCTTTGAAGACAGACAATTTCTTTGGCGGCATGTGTATCCATAGCAACGAAACTCGCACATGCGCAGTAGGCTGTTAGTAGGACCCGCTGTGTAGACCTGTGTGGACTTTGGACAGAGAAGACTCTCAGGAGTCCATAAAGATCTGTGTCACGTGTCATCTCCACCATTTTACAACTGAAACAAACACGTGAACTCGAACACATCGCTGAAAAATCTGGAACTGTATCTGATTCCTGCCACCAAAATAAACTCATGAGAAATCGCTACCAGATCCTGTAAGCGGTGAATCCTTCTCCAGCAGCCTGCAGTTCAGCTCTGCTGCGACTGAACCTGATCTGTTTCAGTTTGGTCGACTGTTCAGTTTTGATTTGTTTGATCAGTCACAGGAGAATCATGATTGTGACGTGATTGAAGGCTGCTCTGAACAAAGAATCTGCCCGAACGATCCTGCTGAATGGATCCGAGTCTTTACCGTTTATTCTCAGGTGGAAACATGTTCAGGCAGAAAGTGATTTTGTAAATTAGAGCATCAAGATTACATACAAAGTCAATGCAAAAAACACATTCAGTCGCCATTTAACACCTGGTAACGCAATACACGCAATGCAAATAATGCAAAGTGGCCTCCTTGTGTCATCACAGCAAGTTAAAAATATTCAGTTTTTCAGGTGAATTTGCCTGATGCTGTGTTGCAATATCCCAACGTCCTGACGGTGCTTACGTCCCGACATGAGGACGTTGAATCAGACATGGCAGTCAAAAAAAGTTGTTGCTGTTTGTGGAAACTCAGAGCTGTGAGACACGACTTTATTCATGTCCATTCGATGTTATGAACACAGACACAATGTCGTTAAGTTTTCCAACATTTCTGCGACTTCCACAGCTGATACAGTGCAGCAACAATGATTATATCCACCTTAAAACATGGCTTTGTTGAAAACTCGACTCTGATATGTCAATCACAGCATCCTGAGGTCTGTTTTTTCTGTATAACAGACTGTTGTTATAAATAACAGACTGTTGTTATGAATAACAGACTGTTGTTAGGGACGCTGTTTGGACCTGGCCATGGACTCCAGAGATTCATGTCCTGTCATATCAATCCACAGAAAGAAGTCCAGTATCTGTGTGTCCTTCAGACTGATGCAAGTCCCCTGCATCACCAACAGCTTACTCGACATTATTCTTACCTAGTTGATGGCAGAAAGAAATGACAAGTCCCCCTCCTCGGATATTGGCGGGCTGTGAGTGTTTGTTTCACTAGTGTGAATGACTTGAATGAAGACAACATGATCCAGTGGTGTATGCAACTGCGCTTCCTACATGACAGGAGGAGTGATGCATGTAGAACTTCAACCCAGTCAGCGAACTGACCGGGAGCCGTCACCACCCGGATGTGACGTTCTTGTTAGCTTGTAGCATTAGTCTGCACTAGCTCTGCTGAAGACCGAATGAAACTTGATTTCCAACTAGCCTAGCTTGAATCATGCTGACTCCAGCATGACTGTGGTCACGTCACTTTCTGCTTTTTGCTTTTTCAATGCAAATCATGGCAGACACGAGTCCAACTGAGTGATGTCACCAACAGGCTGCCTCCATGTTAATGTTTATTTTGAAGTCTGATCTGACTTGTGTCCCGACTGAATTGTCTGATGTTTGCACTCTTATGAATAAAAACTATTAGCTGGTTTATTCTGTTTTTATGTCTGTGGACAAACTTTAAAAATCTGTTAAAATTTTGCATCAAGCATCAGCAAACACGTGTAGCAGCGACGCTGATTGGACTTCAGCCTCATCGGCTCTCGTCTTCTTTCACGCTGTGCAAAGTGACGCGCTTCACTGTTGGATAACGAGGCAAAAATGAAAGCTGTGGATCGTTTATTAGCCTTTTTTCACACAACACAAAAAATGTGGTAAAACCTGATTAAAACGTACTGAGGATGAATGTATAATTGCATTTGTTGATGCAGCAGCATCACTTTGATAAAGGTTTAATTTCACACCTTTCTAACTCAGTGCACCTTCACGTCTTCACTCATGACACCTCCACTCCATTAGTATGTATGGAAACCAGCACTCTGTCATCTTTTCAAACTAAACCACATTCAATACTTCTCCCTCTTTAATTCTTTCTTAGCCTTTTTTCAGCTGGCGCTTATTCTAACAGTTTCAAGCTTTTGCTTTTCTGCCAGACGCTCATAACTCCTGCCAGGAACGTTGTGTTTGTGGTCCTGTTTGTTTCCTCGTCACAGCTCAGCAGGAAGTCTCAAAAACGTCCCAACAGATGTCAGTGAAATGAGGTGAGAAGTGAGAACATGGGCCAAAGATTAAATTAATGTGTTCTGGTGCAGATCCCAAATTTGTTTACAGAAAATGTTAATGACATTTTTACATTTACTGCAAATTAAAAATTAAACATCAAACAATATTGAACTACTGATGATTAAGAAAGAGGGAAGTGCTCTCTTTAAAGAGGGCTTTGATAATTAAACTTCAACGAGCAATTAAATACTTAATTGTGAAATTTGCATTTTACATTCAAAAGTAAAAGGTACATTTTAAACAAAAATAATGTACAGTTAACATTAGGTATCGCTTAATTTATAGCACTAATATGTTAGAGTTTGTGAGGTTTGAACTTCTCTTTGAAAGTGACAGAAGGTCAGTTTCAAGTGGTGAAGGTTTTATGGTTCACAAATTTAGATGGAAAAACTACTTTAATTAAGTCGCTTGGACACAGCCAGTCATCTTTGGTCTTCAAGGGCTCTACCTCACCCCCGCTCACAGATGTCCTCCTTGCCGCCTGTGCAAGACAGCAAATGCACGCACGCCGCATCTGTGTGCCAGTGGGCTGGAGGTCTGAAAGTGAAGGCAGAATGAGGCGTGTCTCGGCACAAAGGGCTCAAAATACGCCAGAGTTTAGACGAGTAGAAACCTGGTCTAAACGGAGGCGCAAAGACTTTGTTGTCTTTGTATCTGTGGACTTTGCGCAGTTGGCCGTAGTGCGCACACATCTCCTCAGTCACACGCACCGTTCGTTTCTGTTTGTCCCCCACACAGGAGTGCAGATGATTTAAATGTCCTCTGAACATATTTCGATCAGAAACAGTGACATAGCCAGAAGTAATAATAGTTTCATTCACGATTAATAGCTTTTCACACAAGAAGGAAAACTATTTCTACTTCGGTCAGGGCCTGATAGAAACGTGCGTAATTTTACAAACTGCTTTTCAACTTCAGAGAGACTTTTTTATTGTGTTTCCTCCACCAAATGTTCCTGTGAATTAGGAATGCAAAATATTGGATTTTTATATGCTGATATTTTACAACTCATGTGGCTGATTGATACCGACACTGATATATATGTATATTTTTTTCCCCACAACTAATTGCAGAAATCATCCAGTCTGTTCTGTAGTGAATTTATGTACAGTATTATTATGCAGACTCACCGTGTCGGCCCGCCGGCAAATGCAGGCATAAAATACAAAGCTTAAAATGATGTAATATTCATTGAAAAATACTTGGACTTATGTAAAACATGTCATACTCATTTATGACAATTTCTTTTAAACAAAACAAGTCAGATCCATCCTACTTCAAACTGGATGATGTTCTCCCCAAGACAATCTGAACAAAACCCACAACCAGGACAAATTTGGCCTGTTTCACAAGAGACAAAGTCAGTGAACATGACGTCTGTCCACAGGGAACATGGGAAACATGGCGTTGACTCAGGCGTTTAATCAAGGAAACAGAAGCCTGTTATTTTATTGGTTATTATATAAGCGGATATTGGTGTGCTCTCCAATATCCCATAATTAATTTTAAAGCCAATATCGGCTGATGCTGATCAGTCCCAATAATATGGGGCATCCCTACTGTGAATGCACTGTGCAGCTGTCCCGGTGATGTCAGAGGCGAGGTAACAGACCACTTTTCAGCTTCTTTTTCTTTTTTTCACCCTTTTGAAGGCAACCTGCCACCTTGTCTTGTGTGCTCGCGCTCTGACCAAGCGAGTCAGCAGAGTTGTCTTAAAGGTAAATCCAATCTTAAATGTAATGAGAGCTGATCTTCTGATTGCTCATTGCATCTCCAGCCAAACACACATCCATGAATTGATGAAGTGATTGTGAACAGCTGACAGGAGAATTCACTCTGTACTAGGAGCGCAGGGGGCGGGCCGCAGTTTCTTCTCCTGGCAGGAGACGGCGAAGTTGGAGTTTTGCACGGCTTGAATAAATGAAAACCTCTGTGCCGGATGTTTGCACCACAGATGAGCGTAAAATAGGGCCCAAAATGTCAAAGTAAGTCAGAAAATGAAGTTCCACATATTAGACATTAACATTTCGGATGAAAATTTACAAACTTGTAAACAAAACTTTTCTTTCTTGGATCACATGACTGACAGAAATAAACCTGATCAACTGCATCTATTGATCATTCTAGGCACTGCTTTGATCTCAGGCTCCATTTCTCTTCCTTGACCATGAAAATGAGTCTAGCTTTATTTTGAAAGAAGCCCAGGTTATTTGACTCATATTTCACATCAAAATGTCACACAGTGCCAGAGACTCTGCATCCATCTGTGTTTGTCTTAAACGCGAATGTACAGAAAGTTCCCATAAACCCTGATGCTGCTCCGGCAGACACTCACTGTCAATAGAGATAAATGTTTGTCACTGACATTACAGATTCCCCCTCGCAACCCTCCCTCGCTGCTGGGCTTTGTTGGCTGGGGTGTGGTCCTCACTGAGGTCCTCAGAGACCCAGACCCTCTGATGTGATGAACGGGCCTCAGAGCTGTCAGCATGCCGCCTCCCACTGTTATCTCTCATCTGAGCCGGACAGCAGGGGGTTTGGAGGCGATGTGGCGCTTAAACGATGAAATATGACCAGTAGCCAGAGGCAGGTCGCCCCCTGCAGCCCCCCCAACAACAAAGCCCTGCAGTCCCTCGACAGCCCTGCTGTAAACATGACAAATGACAAAAGGCACAGGAAGGGCAGCTCTGTGGCACCACGAGGGAGCCAAGTTTCAGCCGAGGAGTTATCCCGCTAATCTCTGAGCGAACGCGACGTGCAGGCCTCATCCAGCTGCGACTTCAATTCTACCTACGCTGTGAAACTTTCATGCAGCATCTGACTGGGATAACCTGCAGTTTGAAAACTTCTAGCATCAATTATTCTCCTCAGTCTGCATGCAAAGAGGGCGTGTAAACAGGAATAATCCATACAAAGCAGATCAGAGCTTGTCATGTCGATTCTCACAGCCGTCATCCGTAAGCATCTTTCTTCTTGCTGCAAACTGCCACTTCCACTCTTTCTCTGCGTTCTGTACCAGTTCTGTCAATCATGTCATCCTTGCTGCATCCAGACTGCCTGGCTTCCCATCACCCTCCTCCCACTCCTTCCTCTGTCTGTAGTTTCATGGAGTTGCCGAGGCAACAGGCGGATGCTGTGCTATCAGTCATCTCTGCCTCTTCTCTGCGGGTGGCATTCAGCCGCTTCGTGCCACTGAAGTTGGGGCTACCCAGTCCTCACTGAACACAACTTGTAATCGAGATGATTCAGAAGATTTCCACAGCAGATGGATGAGAGGAGGAGGAGGAGCGTTTGGCTTAAATGGCATAAACACATTGTTGAACACCGCGGGGCATCGCGGTCACACTTACAGCTCGTCTCTTTCTGTGGGGATGACGAGGTGCTTGTGACCCCGCAGCTGATGGTGATGATGACAGAAGAACATTCATTCACTTCTGAGCTGCTGTTATCCATCAAATCAGCATAATTTAATCCTTAAAAATGTCCAATAAATCTCAGGTCATCAGCTGACAGAGGCAGGCTGTGCTCTTCTACAGCTGCTCACACCACTGTTATCCTTTGGGGCGTCGGCGTTCTGGAGGCCTACAGTTTCTCATCCATCAGCCTCCTGGACGTGTGACTGGCATTACTACCCTCACTCATTTGAAGTCAACGATTTCCTGTGCCTGAGCCATTGATTTTCATTTGCATCGTTGATGGATGCAAAGTCGCTGGCTGTGCACCGACAAACAGCAGAGTTTATGACTATAATTTCTTTTTTCAGCAGTGATTCTGCTAACAAATTCAGTTTTATATTAAACCATGACACAGACGACGCTGTGGTTGATTTTGTCAGGTTCAGGGTACTTCCTACTTATACTACATTATTTATATTTATACTATATTTTTCTTATTGTCAACAAACTATAAAAAGACCACAACCTGCCGTGTGCTTGTGTCTCTCTTAAAACAACTTCCTGCCTGTCAGCACCAAGCTCGCTGGTCGTTGCTTCAGTTATAAATCTACAGCTATTTCATTAATCAAACAGCTTTTAACTTTTAAACAGCTGATCTCTGTCAGTCTTACAGGTATTCACAGGAGGTGGGATGAAGAACATTTTCTTTACTAAATAGGACCAAATCACCACATTTGAACTTTTTGTACAAACAAGGCAGACAAGAGGGAGAAAAACAGACAGTAAGCTGCATCATGCTGTCTAAAAAAAAGCCTGAGGTTGAAGGATTATTCATCCATCTCTGTCCACGTTTCTCTTTTTTCTTAAATCCATGTCTGGATGAAGCACATCTAAAAATACAAACAGTGAGCAAACGGTCGCAGACTGCAGACACGTTTATCATCGGGCTTCAGCACAGAAAAGGAGGTTAATATGGAGGCTAAACGGAGAGTTGGACCGAGAACGAGCAGGTCGGGCAATGGAACCATGGGAAATTGAGTTCTCTAAAGACCGACTTATTCTTGATTTGATGTTCTGCACCTGCTGTTGGTCCAGATGTGACAAATCACAGAAGCACCTGTTCAGCAGGCTGATTTAGTTCACAAAGTTTTTCACAAAAAGGTAAATTTTTTTTCTTCTTTAGAAGTCTACCTCACTTAAATATCTGATGATACTATAGTGATGTCATTATCCAAGCTTGGAGACAAAGTTATACGCTGCATACATGATGTCGTAATGATTTCCTGACTCTCGAACTGGGAAGTCGTTCCTCCGACTTTGCTGTGTTCCTGAGCTTTGCGGTCCTAAAGTGGGAACATCACGGACTCTACAGAGAAGATTAATAGTGTTTGAACAACAGAATCATGCTGCCGTCCAAATATGCTGAGCACAGATTAAATCTTAATTTAAGTGATTTTGTCCCAGACTTGTTGCTGCACCAGTACACTCTCTAAAATCACAAAATATAGCTAAAAAACAGCTCGCCCTGACTTGTTATCATGGTTCGTGCTAAATAATAACGTTTCTAACTGATCTAGGTCAATCTACATAGACAGCAATTAACATTAACACCATATTACACATTACGTGTGATCAAAACTGAACAGTGCTGTCAACAGCAGTTATTATCTTTTAATCATGTTAATCGTGTGCTATTTTGTCCCGTAGTGAAGCCGCTGTAGTGGTTTCCTGCTTCCTGGAAGAAAGACAACAATACGCTTCTGAATGGCTCGTTTTTCTTTTCCTTACTTGCCTCCCTCCTGAGTTCCAGACAATGAGATAGATCCCATTCTTTGGACTGTGCGTGCAGTAAGAAGGAAGAGACGGGCAGAGCTCACCCACCGCTAATTAGCTTAGCTCAAACACTGGTAGTCAATGGGAAGTGCTAGCC
>JAPQLA010000022.1:27170324-27181577 GCA_029822935.1 Naso vlamingii | reverse complement strand
TTTTACGCGTCATCTCCGGTTTTGGCAGCGGTAAACATAGACGGTAAAGTTAGCAACTAGCAGCTAAAATGACCAGCGGCAGGGGACAGACGTGGAGCTACAGTGAAGTTTGATGCTTGCTTGACATTTGGCACGATGAAAGTATTTCATCGCTGCTCAAGAAGGTACATAAAAATACAGAAGTATTTAAAATTTTCAGTGAAAAAATGAAAGAGAAGGAGTTCAACCGGACAGTCGAACAGTGCCGCGTGAAAGTAAAAAAACTGCGTCAGCAGTACATTAAAATCAGAGACACTCTGCAGAAAAGTGGTAGCTCTTCGGATGCTTACCTCACTGGTCCCGCTTGTGTTACCACAGAAAAAGCGTCATGGTAGGCTCTCATTATCTGTTGCCTACATCGGTACGACTGTCGGATTGCATTGCGTCTTCGGCGAAATGCAGCATGGATCAACACACTATTTAATGCCCGCTGCTGTACAAGCCATTCATAGGCGCGGTCCATTGAAGTCTGGGTGTAAGTGCCCCAGATCAGCACTAAAATGAAAATAAGCAGCCAACGCTCCATGATGCAGTACAGTACTGATCTTTTTCCAGATTTCCAGATTTGCTGTCGACCCGCCTGAACAGTTTGACCAATAACAGAACAGCGTTGCGGCCACATGAGTTTTGTTTACAGTTTTTGGACCGTTTGAGTTTGGCCTTTGTGAACGCAAACCGACTCAAAATTCAAACAATGTAACATCCTTGCGTTGATTCGAATCAGATAACGGACCTATAACGGACCTTTTGGTGTAAACACGACCTTAGAAATAAAGTTGGAATGATTCAAATGGATCGTATTATGCTGTACAAACATTTTGCTGCAGGAGGAAACTTGAACTTTTCGTGCACTTTGGATTCATTTCATGCTCCACTTTGTTATCGTGTGAGAAGCCGCTGCTTTATTGTTTTATTGCTTCGTTGCTGTCTTTAAATGATCTTGTAAAGACTTGTCAAAAGAAACAGGATTTTTCCCCCTGAGTGAACTCACAGATTTGACCCAGAAAGAAAAGAACAAACTCATCAGCAGCAAAGTAAACAGACTCTAACTTCAGCCAGTGACCTGAAATCCAAAAGTCAGGTCAGGTCAGGTTTAGTAGATAGCCATGTAATAATGTTGAGTGAGTTGGTCATCACTGTGAAAAAGTCGTCCAGCATCACCCTGTCAGGGTTCTTTTCTCAATGATGAGCAACTCGCTCAACATTATCCCCGGCTTATTCTGAAATCAAAATCAATATCATCTGAATCAGTGTCTGCTCCGTGAATTTCTGCAAAACCACAGAAATGTAGAAACTTTGTTTCTTTAAATTTTTCACCGTTTTGCTCTACATTTACTTTATATTTCAGTGTTCAGTTTTAGGCACAACAAACAGTCTGGATAAAGATCTTGTCTTGGCATTAAATACGCAGGTGTGTTGCCACACGGTCTGGGTTTGGCACTGCTGTCTTTTCTTGCTGCCACCTGCAACCTCTCTGACATCCTGAAGGAAAAAATAATCCCATACAGGCTTCAGCCTGATTTATGTTTTTGCATTAAAACTACCCCGTAGCCTGCATCTTAGATTGGCGTGCACCTCCCGAGACACGTGACTGAACATTGAAGCGATGCCGACTGCAATGACTGATCGGTCCACTTGGTAGACTCACATTTCCTCCAACGCATTTCTTGTTTCTCTTACTGTTCTTCTGCTCTACACATTTCCTGTTCACATCATGAACGTGGGCCGGGTTGAAGTAAAACTGATCAAAGTCCGCAAATATAAATGTGACCAAACACCACATGAAGAACCACCGAAGGTGTTGACACAAACTTTATAGGTTCAAGGAAAACAGAAGACGTGCATTCTAATTCATAAACAGTTTATTTATGTAGAAAATAGATTTTTGTTGTTGGAGCACCTGAGAAAAGAGAAGACAACAACAATTTTAAAATTAGAGTCTTTATTTCAGGATTTATAAATAGCTCAAACAATTTACTGTTAAAAGTTAAACTCCAGAGTGAATTGAAGCTCTTCCATCTGAGGGTGGGAATAATTGGACAGGGTCGTCACTGCCCGGAGATTCTATTGCAGACCCCAGTACATACCACCACATGGCAGCTGGTGATCAGTATCACTGCAGTTCACACTGCAACTTCCACTGCAAGAGGAAGCAAGTCTACAAAACACCATATGACCACCACCACTAGGTTTACCACACTGCATGCAGGGGTGAGGATCCCACACGGACTCCCCGCAGCTCATCCCTCTGCCTATAAAATACCAGGGATGCACGATATTATTGGCATGGTATTGGCATATAATAACAGATAAAACAACAGGCTGCTGTTTCATTGATTACATGTCGAGTTGATGTCATGTTTCCCATGTTCCCTGTAGACAGACGTTCTGTTTACTGACTTTGTCTCTTGTGAAACAGGCCAAATTTGTCCCAGTTGTGGGTTTTGTTCTGATTGTCTCAGCAAGAGCATCATTCAGTTTGAAGTAGGATGGATCTGACTTGTTTAAAAGCAATTGCCATAAATAAATACGACATGTTCTACATAATGTAAGTTCAAGTAATTTTCTTCTTTTGTACAAGGAATGAATATTACATCATTTTAAGCTTTGGATTTTATGCCTGCATTTGCCGGTGGCCCAACACAGTGAGCATACGTATAATAATACTGTATGTAAACTCACTGCAGAAGAGACTGGATTATCTTTGCAGTTAGGTGTGAGGAAAAGCTACACATATGTATGAATTATCAGCCAAACGAGCTGTAAAATATCAGCATATTGGATATTGGCAAAAAATCCAACATTGTGCGTCCCTAAAAGAAACAAAACAAAACGTAAACTTCAGTTCATTCAAAGATGACACTCCTGGACCCAGTTACGTTCAGAGCGGCAGTAAATCATTAAAGTACAGTATACAAATCATCAACAATTCACACAAGGTCACGGGAGAGTCCTATTTAACAACACATATTCAGTGTGGCAATAGATCATCGAAGTGTGCAAATCACAGCGCATCCACAAAAATAAAACCTCAGAGGGAGCAGCCCTCCTACATGCAGGTCACCTTGTTCAGTCCGGGGTCTTACTGAGCTCAACAGGCTGCCTACTGTGGCTCAAACAGGCGGACACAAGGGCTGAATTTAAAAAGATTAAATTATTTTATCATTAAGGATGAGCCTACATTCAGATTCACAGAAGCAGTTATTTATGGCCTACCTCTTCAACATGTGGCGACAGAGCAAACATCAGACAGGATCAATCAGGACACAGCTTCACTACATCCAGATAAACAAGAACCCTCATTAAATTTCTGATCAGTGTTTCTCCCCAGATCTTGCTTACCTGCACACACCAAGCAACCCCACCACACTTCCACCAGGATTCAGACACTGCGGCACCGATTGCTCACACCTGGCTTTCGAGAGGCCGAAAAACTCTCTGACCCTACCTGCAGAGGGCAGTGATCTCAGCCCACCTGTCAGCCCTCAGATTTGCCTGATGTCAGCAAATTTGTGACAAGACATTTGAAGCAGCCAATGAGGCTAAAACAACAGCCACATAAATTTTATATGACGATGATTTTTCACTGCAAGGGCTGCCCGAGCAAACAGGGATGAAGATTAGGAAATATGCAAGAAAAGGAAGTTTTTTTAAAAAGCTTATTATTTATTATTACTATTACGTGTGCTAATAAAAATATAGAACATACTGAAATCTGATTTTTTTTATGCTTATATTTCTAGTTGTCCGCCTGTTTGGCAAAGCAACACAACATGCTGACACACACATGTGAATGCTCTTAATAGTGTAGGACACTTGAGCTTACAGCATATGCAGCCAATGCAGGAGCATACATCAGGTTTCACATTTCAACTGATCTATGGCACTTCAATACACATAGTTTAAAAGGGATGAAAAATGAAATATCAACATTTTATTCTGGAAACGGGCCGATGCAACATCATTTCCCATCTGTCAGTCCTGAAGTTTCTTCGTTTTCACAGAACAGGATTCATCACAAATTCATAATTCCACCGGGTAAATCTCCCTGCAGGAGGAAAACTTGGTTCAGTGTGTGTGTGTGTGTGTGTCAGCGGACACATACGCTTCTTCTGAGTCCAATTTGCAGGGCGGCTCATTCCTGCAGCACAGACAGACAGACACGGACGTCACTGGGAAGCGTTTCCACTGACCGGAGTGAACTTCACAGCTCCAGACGCCCCCAAGCAGAGAGAGGAAACCACTCTGTCAGAGAGTCAGTACGTTTGAGTGCACAGTTAAGTCCAGCCACAGTCATTGATCCATTTAATTGGACGACTGTCCTTGTCTCAGCATACAAACTCTGAAGGAGAACCGATTTATATACCGATTTTATTGATAAGGGACCTTCTTCCTGTTAGCCAAACAAGCTACAAACAAGTTAGCAGGCAGCTAGTGGAATCCATGTCGAAAGGTGAAAAACTGACACCTTTACAGCGTTGTACGCCTCTTATTCATGCTTTACCTCTGGTACAAATTCGATGCAGGCTTCCCCTTGTGCTCACAGGACTTTTGTTTTCTTCCTTTCAGCAGTTTTTTCAGATTTTTTTTTTTAAATAGGTTTTATTGATTTTTTTCAGAACATAAACAACAAACAAGCACTCTGCATTCACACTGATATCAAAATACAAGAAAATATAGCACCATCCAAAATAAAATGGCTTCATGTAGCTCAAGACTGTCCTCACCCCCCCACCCCAAAAAACCCCACCCCTGCAATCCCACACCGCCTACACACTCCACTCCAGTCCCTTGGCCACCCCCATCCACCGCGTCAGTCACCTCATACACGTACTATGCCATCTCCCAACCATGTACAGTAGAAGTAAAAAATATGAAAGTACACTGATACAATGACAGAGTGGGTGACGTTAAGGAAAACCAAAAACAAACAGATAACAAAATTAAAATTTAAAATACCTAAATAAATGAAATAAATAAAAATAATACAATAAAAATATACATATGTAAGTATAAACATACATAAATTGAATAATTAAATTAAAACAAAGAGGGGGAGGTGTAAGGACAGGTGATAACAAAAAACAGGCACATTACATGCTGACAGATCATCTAGTGGGAGTACTCCAGTCCAGGGTATAACTCCCCTTATTTACAGTGTCCTGAAGGGACGGGGGTAAGTACCTCAGAAAAGCTGACCATGTTCTCTCAAACAAACTATCATCCCCTTTCGTTCATGCAGTAAGTCTTTCTAAGGGTAAAACTTAATGCGTTTCTTGGTACCATTGTGTAACAGTGGGAGGTTTGTCACTTATCCACTCCTTTAAAATACATCTCCTAGCCAGAAGCAGAAGTTTGTCACAAAGTCTGAAATCAGATCTACTCAAAGATAATGTTTTTGAAGGCAAGCCTAATATGAAGAGACCTGAAACCTTTGTAACTTTAAGTGAGAAAATTTTACCCAATTCCTGGGCTACATTGCTCCAAAACCCTGAAATCAAACGGCACTCCCAGAAACAGTGAATGTATGTCCCTACAGTCCGTTTACATTTAATGCAAAGAGGAGAGGTCTGGTTATCCATCTTATTAAGAATAGATGGTGTTATTTGGGATCTATGGAGTATCTTATATTGGGTTTCTCTCATTCGGTTACAGATAAATGTGGTTTTGGCAGAGGCTATTGCTTCATGCCAGTCATCTTCGATATATTGCCCACCAAGATCATGTTCCCACTTCTGTATGACCTTGCTGATATCTGATGGATCTATGGAGTAGAACAGCAAATAAGAATGAGAAAGAAAATGTCTTGTGTCCTTTCGGTTCAGTAAGAATAAATCTATATCACTAGAAACGGGGGTGTCTGTGGGGAGATTTTCACCTTTGACAGAATAAAATCACGGACTTGAAGGTACCCAAAAAGCGTTCAGATGCAATGTCATATTTTTATTGAAGCTGCTGGAAGAGAGGGGAACCACTCATCAATACCTGTTTCAGATTTTAAATGAGACTGTAGCCAGTCCCAAATTATTCGGGTGTGGCAGGCCCAGTTATAAAATCTCAAATTAGGTAGGGCTAAACCTCCTCGTTCCCAAGGCAGTTGTAAAGTCTTCATTCTAATTCTGGGCTTTTTATTGTGTTTTTTTCAGTTTTAATGAAAGTTTGTCTCTGTGTTTTTGAGGACAAACATGTTGAATAAATCTGCAGGGGAGCTTGAATTCTGCTTCTCCTGAGGCGGCTCTGCCCTCCGTTGGCTCCCGTTCTCCTTTGACACGCCAGTGCGGCCGGTCGGGCGCGCGCCTCCTCGGGCACCAGCAGCATATAAAGTGAGCTGCGCGCGCACGGGGCTCAGTAGTGAAGCCGTAGCGGCGGTGAGGTCAGATCCAGTCGGTGAAGCGCGCCCGGTGAGGGCAGAGCAAAACACACGCCGCGGGGTTAACATGAGCTGCGGGCACGCTGCGCACCGCACCGCGCCGGAAGCTTCTTTTCTTCGGGAGCGCAGGAGGTGATGCGACCTGCGGGACTCGTGTCGGGTTTGTTACGGGTGGGGATGGCGGAGCAGTTGAACCAGAGCGCCACGTCCTCCTGGAACCGGTCCGCTGCGGGACAGGACCGGTTCAGCAGCGTGGATGACATCGACGTGCCGGCGGACGGCTCGCCGACGCTGCGCATCCTCATCTCCATTGTGTACTCGGTGGTGTGCGCCGCCGGGCTGGTCGGGAACCTGCTGGTGTTCTTCCTGATGAAGGTGCGCCGGGGCAGGCGGAAGCGCTCCAGCATCAACCTGTTCATCATCAATCTGGCCGTGACGGACTTCCAGTTCGTGCTGACGCTGCCGTTCTGGGCGGTGGACATGGCTCTGGACTTCAGCTGGCCTTTCGGAAACGCCATGTGCAAGATCATTCTCTCGGTGACGGTGATGAACGTGTACGCCAGCGTGTTTTTCCTCACCGCCATGAGCGTCACCCGGTACTGGTCGGTAGCGTCGGCGCTGAAGGACCGGACCCGGCGGCGGGTGTGCCCGGTGCGCTGGGTGATCGCCGGACTCTGGGTCTCCGCCACGGTGGCCTCTTTGCCCACCGTAATTTTCTCCACGGTGAAGAACGTGGCCGGGGAGAGGCTGTGCCTGCTGGGGTTTCCGGGCGGACAGTCGTGGCTCGCGCTGTATCACCTGCAGAAGATCCTGGTGGCCTTCGTGTTCCCGATGCTGATCGTCACCGTGTGCTACCTGCTGCTGCTGCGCTTCGTGCGCCTGCGCAGTATGAACAACAACCAGGTGAAGCGCCGGTCCCGGGTGACCCGCTCCGTCACCATCGTCGTCCTCTCCTTCTTCATCTGCTGGATGCCCAACCACGTCATCACCTTCTGGGGCGTCCTGGTGAAATTCAACCTGGTCAACTGGGATAAGACGTACTACATGGTGCACACGTACGTCCACCCGGTGACCGTGTGCCTGGCGCATACCAACAGCTGCCTGAACCCGGTGCTGTACTGCCTCATGCGCCGGGAGTTCAGGAAGAAGATAAAGGATCTGTTCTGGAGGATTTCCTCGCCCTCCGGCTCGAACGCGTGCCCGCTGCGGCCCTTCTCCGGGACTGTGAGAGCGGAGCCGGAAGACTCGCAGATCGTCATCCCGCTGAAAACCGTGGAGACGGAGAACTGCAGACTGTCCGTTTTAACGGAGCAGTGCGACATTGACGCGCTGCAGAGGTAAACCTGAAACCTTTAATCAGACGGAAACGGTTTCTGCAGGAGTTTGAACCCGCTGAACGCGGTGACCTCGAGATTTAGATTATCAGATACAGATTCCAGATTCCTGCTCATTTGTAACTTTGTAACTTTGAAAGTGCAAATGCTGCCGCAGTTTAAACCTCTCATGTCGACTTGTAACGGAACTGTGTTTATTGTTTTGTGCCGAGTTCAGCGTCAGTTCAGAAACAGGAAAGGGCCGGAAAACTGTCCACAGGTGGTTTAGAATATTAGATGTTTTTGGACTTTGCATCAAGGGGATTTTTACACATTTAATCACAATCCAGAGATGTGAGACATGAAAAGAGACAAATAATGATCGTGCGTAATTGCGCATCTGTTGTTGCGGTGCGTAAAACGTTCCAGCTGCGTCTTGATCTCGCTGCTTCCGGCTGGGATGCTCACGCTGATGTCGTGTTTTAGTTTTGGAAAGCGGACTCTTTCGTCCGGTGCTGCTTCGCTCTGTGAATGATCTCCGTGCAGACTTTATGATCCGCGGTCCGGTGCTCGCGCTGCGGGGAGACTTCAGTTGCTGCTTCATCATCCTGTGAAGTGTTGGTGCTGTTTGTTGTGTAAAATGTACAAGCTGAAGTAAGTGAATGTAAAAGTACAAATGTTTGGAGAATAAAATGATTGATGAGATGAATTTGAGTGTTGGTCTTTAAGCCTGATGACAGAGCAGCTTGTGTTTGTGATTCAGATTTACTGCAGAAATGAACGCAGGTGTTCACGCGTCAGCCGCCTCGAGCCTGAATCCTCCTGACAGGAAAGAGTTTCATGTGAGGAAATGAAGATGAGTGTTTATTTTGAAAAGTCTGAAGACGTGTGAAAACATTCAAAGGAGCTTGAAAATGTAAAAGTGTTCTGTGTCTTCAAACAAAACGGTTTATTGGAGACATTCTAAAGGTAATGTTTTGTTTTGTTGCACTTGGGATCTACTTCTTTTTTTAGCCCCAGTCTGATTGGCTGAGTCAAAATCTGTCCTTCCAACCAGTTTACAGCATTAGACGGGAAATCCAATCAGCAGACACGTCTCAAATCAGAGGAGCGGCTGATGTAAACCAATAAATATTGTTTATGCAAAAATTAATCACTAATTTAGTTTTTAAAAATGATGATGATATGTTTAACTCTAAAACTTCAACTTTTCAACACAACACAAAGAAAAGCAGCAAATTGTTTATGTGGCTGAAATCAGTAAAGTGAGATCAGCTTCACTCTCTTTTGTGGTTTCCTGCTAATGCACAGTGACAAGTTATAACTGTTTGTTTATTTAATATCAAATCTAGTTAAAACAAAAATGTCATGCTTTTCAGCTTTAGTTCATGCTGCGGGTAAAGTTGGTAAGTTACTTGGAACTTGTGTTATTCACTTTCTTCACTAAAGAAAAACAAAGTTTGTACAAATTTAAAAAGCATGTGACCAACAAACCCTGTTTTACAGAAAGAGGCTACAGGAATATTTTCTGCCGATCTGTTGAAGTTAAGTTACTTATTTACATGGACATTTACATTTATCGCTGGTGTGATTTTAAAGCACTCTGGTTTGTGAAGAAAATCTTGTCAGCGATGAGCTGGAAGCAGTGGGGACTCTGGTGAATGCGGGATGTTTGACCGGCAGGGACGAAAACTGGCATTTGTTGTTTGCGGTGGGGCACGAGTCGTCACGAGAAGTCGTCTGGCACTTTACCACATTTTGTCCACTAGAAGGGCGACCTTAAAGGCCCTTCATCATGTTTTATCTACTAAAATGAGTCCAGCAGTGACTGAGGAGGTCAGGAGACGACAGATGTTGATCGACGGTCAGTGTGTTTTTGTGTCTTTGTATCCTCGCTGTCACCAGTTGTAAACTATATGACCAAATAAGGTTTTCCCCTCAGCATAAGAGCACAAACATTCTGAGTGTTGGTGTTTGTCCCTGAACGTCTGCTCGCACTAAGTTACCCCCCCACCATCAGTGAGTCTCGACCTCGGCCTTGGTAGCAAATATAAGAGCGGTTGGAGTGAGACAATACAACTAATTCTTTAGGCACCAGCAACACAATATTTACATAATGACAGTTTGACCCCAAGGTTCAACTTTACTTAAATGCAGTAAGTGCATAGAGATAGTCAGAGTGAATGAAGACGGCCTGATGAGTTTCACATGTAAAGGAAGAGAGACGTGGAGGGAGACATTTCACCACGTCCATCCTGCCGCACCAACTTCGAAGCAAAGAATCCTAAAATCTGCAGTTTCTGCTTTGAACCAATCAGGGGTTATTAAAATGATAAGCACACCCGGCCTTCAAGCTCACACTAAAATTCACTCTCAACTAAATAAAAATGATTTGGGGCTTTCTTAAGCTCAGAAAATAATTAATAGTTAAACAGAAATTCAGTGGGACAAATATGAAGGTATTTTTAAGATCGACTGATTTGTAAATTTTGGTTGAGAGAAGAAACTCCAAGTGCAATAATCTGTATCTAATTAGACAACATTTTCAGCAGGAGCCTTTGTCAAGTCTAACATGACTTGTAAATTTTACCTGAACAACACAAACGTGTTATGTGAAACTAATTGTGGTTAATTTTTGGGAGGCATTATTTAAAGCAACACGATGTAACTTTGACCGTGGCCTGCAGCTTTGAAAAAGGAGACTAAACGATGCACATTAATACGTCACATGAAACAGCGATTTTAGTGAAACAGGGTCCTATTTTACAGAGAAAATGTCCTCTGGTTTTCCCTCTGATGTCCTCCGACTGCTCTGTCTGTCTGCAGCCTTTTATTTTAGCCGAGCTGTCACCAACAATGACCCACGGCTGCAGCTGCAGCTTCAGTCTGCAGGCAGCCTACATGTTGCTTTCAGGAACCTCCGTGAATCACAGAGTTGAGGCAGAGCAGTCTTAAGACATCAGAGGGAAAACCAGAGGACATTATGACCCAGTTTTAACAAATTGCTCTTACGTGTGACATATTAATATTCATTGTTAACTTTAGTTTTCTAAGCCAAGAGTCGCACTCAAGTACTGCCTTAATTTTTCCTAACAGGAAAGAAACGCTCACAGAAGCAGACACTCCCCCTGAGATCAAGCTTAATGGTAGAAATGTGTGTCATTATGGGCAGAGGAGAGTCATTAACTTCACTTCTGTGTATTACTGTAACCTTAATCTGATCAGAGAACTCGAAAAATATTTGAATTACAGCTAAAAATAAAGCAAGACAGAAGATGCACAATAAGCACTGAACAAATGTGATGATGCAGACTTGACATGAAAAAGCCAAACCAGGACAGAAGCTCAGATCTGCTGCACTTTGTGTAAAGACCGTCGAGCCTTGAAACACACGGTGGACTTTGCCCCATGCTGACGAGCCTGCAGAGGCGACTCCACCGATCTGTCATCACATTAAGCTGCAAACGGCCCAGAAACAAGCAAACCAGTGGCCTGTGCCATTATCACAGGAGTGCACACACACACACACAC
>JAPQLA010000022.1:27141789-27155631 GCA_029822935.1 Naso vlamingii | reverse complement strand
TTTAAACGCACTGTGGATGTATTATTTTTAAAAAATTATAGCTTTTAATAATTATTCTACATAATCAACCTTTAACTTAAAGGGTTTGGCTGCAATGATATTCATGAATAACTTGCATGAAATGAAAAATCGTGCTTACCAATCTGACACACAGACCATTCAACTTAATGTTAGTTAATGTTACTTCTGCGATGTAATTGTCAGCAACATAGACAGTACTTAGCTAATTACGTAACGTTAAGCTAACGTTATTAACGTGTATTATTTTCCCAAGACTGGCACGTCAGCAACTGAATTTAACTCAACTCACAGTCTGAACTTCTCACATCCACCCAGTTCATTTAACTTTGCAAAGAGGCTGAAAGAATCATCCGAACCAGCTGGAGCGCGCGGTGCACGAGAAAAAACAAACTCAATGAACTGACCTATCTATCAACCATGCTGTGAAAAAGATCAAGTAGAGTGATTTCTGAACATTGTTAACAGCCCTGGCAAATAAGATTCACCCAGATAAACATGAATTAGCAGGATACATTTCCCCTTTGATGGTGGGGGACTATAGGTTAGTTCTTGTGTGCATTTTTTGGTTGACTAATACAAACACTAGTCTTGATGCCTAGCCAGCTAGCTATGAGACTAACCATTTGGGCACCCGCATATGTTGCATATGCGTCGGGCCGGCTCTGAAAGGACGAATCTGATCACATTCTGCATCCGCTTTGAACCAACTCAGGCCCAAAAGTCCTGACGAGCTTCCGCTTCCAACATTTAACAGAGCGTGACCTTTGAGAAGCTTTGGACAAGATTTCCAGTCAACTTTTTGAAACAGAGATGACATCATCAAACCTTAAAACTATCTGTGGTGAGGTGATCACCTGAATGAATTCAAGCTTCCATAATTCCAAGAAAAACAGGTAACTGAGAGAGGCTGACAGTGAGTCACACTGTTGCTCTGGCTGACACGTTCCCTCGTCACCATGAACACCTGCACACACCTGCCGCCACAAACACTCACAGCACCAGATGTGGATTAATCCACCACTGAAAATAGTTCCAGACAAATGCACCATCCCTCCTGTTTGTTTGACAAAAACTTCAGTTTGCAGTTGTCTGATGAAGCTACTAAACATCCATTCACTGTCCGTAACCGTTTATTCTTTGCAGAGTCGTGGGGGCGGAGCCAATCCCAGTTGACACTGTGTGAGGGCGGGGTTCACCCTGGAAAAGTTGCGAGTTTATTAGTGTCGCGATACCAGACAATCGGAGATCTCCGCTAAGTGATTGTTTAGGGACGTCTAAATGCAAGGCAGTTGCTGGGACGGCGCCGCTAACAAAGCAACGGCGCTTACATTTTTGAAAAGGAGACCCCTTCCCGGAAATAGTGCACTCTGCCTTTTCTCCTCCGTAGGGACACAGACTAGTGATATCTCGAGTCACTTTGTAATACGGAGAGACCTTATTACATTGAAATGGATGCACAGAGCAACATTAGATTATTGGATCGCTCCACATCTGCTTTGCTGCATCCATAACGTCGCAAAAGTGTGCGACAGCTCCCACATAACGTCACTGCTTTGGATAGTCTGTCTTCCAGTGCAACTCTGTGATGTCCTCTGAAGCCAATGTGTAGTCAGATATATATAGCCGGGCGGATGAATCATGTCCCAATAAAAGATGTTTGTTTTAAACTGATGGAAATGTTTCGCAGCATCAACAATTTTTGAGGGAGTTTTCTTTGGTGACCCTGACCGAGCCATCGCATGGTACACGTGTTGCTGCTCGGACCGTGTTTACAGCACTTCAGCAAGTCACCGCTCCAAAATGAAGGACCGCCCTAAAGACTTAGGATTGGTTCTGCAATTCAAGAGTTTTTTCAAACTCTGTAATTGTCTCCACACAGTTAAACAATGAAAGCTGGGGGCATGTCATCGGTCTCTAGTTAAGCAAAGCGTCCAGAGACTGACTTGTTAGTCTACAAGTTTATTACAGTGCTGACATATAGAGACAAACAACCACTCACACTCACATTCACATCTACAACCACTTTTTGCCGGGGGTCAGGCTACACGATATCAGCCCGATAGTGGCCCGACCGGGAGGATGTAGGGCATCGGGTGGGCTCAGAAATGATCAGTGAGCATCAGGTATGACAATCAATCATTCATCCTGTGTAGTGTGTCAAACTGGACGACCTCCGACGCTGCATCTAGGAGGCCTCATGACGTCACGACAGAAAGACTAGCACGTTTGTTTTTTGTTTTTACCTCCCACAACGGCTTGTCAGTAGTAGCAGTGGTCAGTAGCCAGCACTTCCTTTCCAGTGACATCACGCACATTGTGACAGACGGCTATGATGATTGGTCGAGGAGCATCGTGTAGTCAGTCTTGTCTCTCGGCCACGACACGGCAAGAATTTAATCTTGTTGTCATCAATTAACCTGCATTCCAACTTATTTACTGAATGATTTTTTGATCGTTTCACTGTTGATTTCGTGTCTCTGTTGTAGTTGCTGTGTTGAACATTCACAACAGTTCAGGATCTTACCACATCAGATGACCAAGAGTGTCGTCGAGGTAAAACAGAAGCTCAAAGGCGTCGACCTGAAAAACAAACCACTGATCTTCAGTGTTAAACCTTTGACTCTTTATAGAGCTTTTGTCTTTAAAAGAGAAATCGAACTTACTAGATGCTTTTTGCACCTGAACCCCAACAAGGGGTGGATTGGGTATTCTGGATGTTTATTCATGTTATTTGGCTTATAATGCTAGATTCCCCTGGTCATGGGCCTGCACAAGTAAGAGTGAACCTGGCAGTTGGAAGTGGATTGAGGAGAAGATTTTACTCGACTGCAGTAAGTCTGTCTCCTTATCAGCTTTATTCTTTCATCCCAAAATTAACTTCAAAATGGACGGTCTTATTATTTGGTTTTTGTGTGAGGTGGTTAAAACGTTACAGAAACGCCTTTGATGGGTCTTCATTACCATCCTGCTCCATATGGAATAATCCCATATGAACAGCAGGGGACAGAACGCTGTCAAACAATACATGGGAATGTCGTGGAGTTAGTGAACTGGGACAGACTGTGAAGGACGGGGACACGGTACCCTTTAATGAGTTAAAAAGTTGGTTTGATTTTTGCAATTCTGTGTTTTTTTCACATTTACAATGGAGATCTATCTTGAGGTTACTCATTTCAAAGAATGGGGACATTGTTTGTATCAGAGATTTAGACAATAAGTTCAGGGAGACAGCCACAGGACGGAGAGTGGTTTCAGGAATATAAAAACTGGTGTCCTAGCCTCTCCAGACAGCTTGTATCTTACCAAACATCAGTGGGAGAAGGACTCGGGTGTTTCCATCACTACAGATCAGTGGGAATCTGTTTGAAAAAATACAACAACTATCCAAATGTGTGAGATATAAAACCATCCAAATGAAAGTTATGCATAGAGCGTATATCACACCACATAGATTAGATAAAATGGATTCTTGTCTTTCCCACCTGTGTTGGCATGGCTGTGGAGAGGCAGGGACACTTACTCACTTGCTGTGGCTCTGCCCTCCGGTGAGGAGTTTCTGGAAGGACGTCATTTTGACATCGGATTCTGTCTTAGATGTAAAATTACCTGAATGTCCAAGCTGTCGAAAAGCATTGCAGTTCTTGGAAAAACCAAACATGTATTGGATTATAAAGCAGCTCACATTGTTCACTAATACTGCCATATCTCAACTACTGTGCAGAAGTGTGGGGTAGCACTCACGAAAGTAACATAAAGCCGTTATGGATACTACAAAAAACACCATAAGAATATTTAATAATGCTGGTTTTTGTGATCACACCGATAGTTTATTCTTAAAGTCACAAGTACTTAAGTTCAGGGATCTGGTAGATATCCATACAGCAAATATCATGTATAAAGCATGAAACAATATGCTGCCAGGCAACATACAAATATGTTTTCGGAAAGACAGGGAGACTATAATGTAAGGGGGGCAGTTTAATTTCAAAGCATGCAGTGTTCGCACAACAAGGAAGAGTTTATATATATGATATCACTAACTAGTTATATGATGTTATAAGGGTATGGAAGTGTAAGCAAAGTGTGTAAATAAGATTGTGAGATAATTGAGAAGTTGATATTTTGTATGAGATGGGACAGTGGAGCAGTGGTAGGATTAAATGAGTGTGTACTTCTTCCTCCTTTTCGAGCACGTAAACTGTGTTTTGTTTGTTTTTTCAGTTTGTATTTGCTATCTTTTGTTTGCATTTAGTAAGCTTTATTTTTTGAGAGCTTTTATTTGAAATAAAAAAATGTATATGTCTATCTGTCTATCTAATTTGTCTTTTAGGAATGAGAGTAGAAAATATATGATCGACGCTCATACAGCGGATTATTGTTTCAGCTTTTTTCTCTGCTAAATGAATTATACTGACGAACTGGAAATCACACAAGCTGAATTGCTTTAATGCTGATGTCTGGCTAAAAGACTTCATGGACTTATTGTCACTGGAACGCGCAGCCTCAGCCCTCTCTGAATTTGACCGTGGAGACGATGGACCCTGGACTCTCATCAGATCAGACTTGGAGAACAAGATGTGTGAATGATTTTTATTTATTTATTTTTTTAGTATTTGTGTGTATGTGTTTTGTATTTTGTATTGTCTGTTACTTTTTGCATAACGAGTGTGTCTGGGTTTAATTGTTTGTCATATATATTGTAAAAACTATTAATTTTTTTAAAACACAAGTGCAACAGGCCACGCCCACATGAGATATAATGCGCGTATGATGATTATTCTGATGCAGCACCTACCAGGGTGGACGGCTCGAGGTTCTTCATGACTGGATTCTCTCTGACTGTCAAGTGCAGCTGATAGCCAATCAGCAGCAGCCGTCGGGTGATGGAGTTGGCCACCAGGTGGAAGCTGGTTCCCATGACAACAGTGATGATGCCAAGGCGGACAGTCGAGTGGGGCAGCGTCCTGGGGCTGCGTTCAAGCATCTGCAAAGACGAATGTTTGACTGTGATCCGAATGCAAACACAAAGTGTAAACACTGTGAGATGATTGTTGGGTGTGTGCAGCTGTGTGTTGTCTCTCCGTTACTCTGAGCAGTGTGAGCGGCGTGGCGATGTTGTACAGAATGTGCAGGTACTCTGCAGCACCGGGGCGGCTCAGAGGAAACCAGTCTGCTGGAAGGACGAGCTGCAGAAACATTCAGGAGCAAAAAACACTGTGTTATTATTGCCACTAGGTGTCTCTAATTCAAGACAAAGACATAAGAAAAGTTTGATGAAGTTGTGAAGCGGTGTGGAATCATGGGAGTTGTTGTTTTCATTGTCAAACAACCATCATTGCTGATGAAAATAATAAATCATGTTCCATTCGAGGTGAATAATAAAAACATTTTTCTAGTGTATCTACTGTCGAACTAAAGAAAAACTTTCAAAGTTTTTAGAAGCTTTAAAGAGAAAAACGAGAGCCTTATTTTTAATGTGCTGCTTTGGAAAGAGAAGATCTCATGAAATTTTATTTCTTGAGTTTGTTTTTTAATTAGCTTGCTGGGTGAAAACCTTATTATGTGAGCTCGACGATTCAGTCGAGCACAACAGAAATGTTGAGCTCACAACCTGCATGATTTTCATATAAATGGCTTCACAGACAGTGAAATTAAATTGAAGATTATAAAAAAAAGTTTGTTTGTCATCAGCTCTACCTGGTGGGGTGAGAATGTTTCTGTCATTCATTTATTTATTTATTTATTTGATTATTTATTTCTCATCTTACTCATTGTTTAAGCATTTTGTCTCCATTTCTCAAACAAGTTTCTTAAAATCTGTTCCAATTTAACTGTGTTCCAACAGCAGTAAACAGCAGTTATCGCCCTGTTACCGTGACAACATGCTGGCCCACATCCAGGATCCAGTTCTGGATGGTGAACCAGAGCCAGAGATCCAGGTGGAACTGAGACTTCAGCAGAACCGCCTCCATCTCTGCAGAACCGGCCGAGCAGCTGCAGAACACAAACGTAACAGAAACACTAAGATCCTTTATTCAGCTCAGCCGACCTCTGTGACCTCAGTGAAGTTTGAACACGAGTGTGTAAGAGACAACATACAACAACAGTCAGTTTAAAGCGCAGCAAACAATGAAAAAGTGATTTTACTGACCTGCTCATGAACGTTGCTGAGTTCTGTCTCTTTCGGATCAGTGGGTGCATCTCTCTTTTCCAGTTCACCGTCTGTTTGTCACCAAGCTTCAACTAAAATTCTGTTTAAACAGCTAAAATATCAAAGGTCCGATACGTTACAGCATGTCTCACTATCAATGAAAACTAATGAGATCACCGGCTGTGAATATCCTGACTCTTCTTCCTCTTCTGTCATTTATCTTGATGAGCTTCCACTCATAAATCCGCCTCAGTGATGTTTTCAGGTGCTTCCCTCCTCATTGTTGCCACCGTTGCCCTTCAGCTGAAGCACGACTGAATTGTTTGATGATAAAATACCAAAGCCTCTGTGCAACTGCAGGTTGATCTGCCAGCAGATAAGCCTGTAATCTGTTAAACCTCCACCCAGTTTTTATTAGACCGCATTAATCTGATTTCACATGAACACAGTTAGAAGCTTATGCTCCAACTGAAGTTCACGGCAAAGATCGCCAATGCAAACATGTTTTAATGAGACGGAAGAAAACTGGGACAAACGACAGAGACTTAGAGGCTGCAGGCTGAGACAACATGTGACTGATCACAGAAAACATACATCCGTTAAGGTCAGAACAATGGAGCCAACTCAGTTTGATTTAATATTCAAGGTTATCAGGTAGAAATGGCCTATTGAGCAGCGTCCCATTTCTAAGACCACACATATATTTCCTATCATAAACCTAACCACTGTCTCCTCAGCAGTGTTTTGTAATAATTCCCTGTATTGTTCATGTCCTGCTGTACATGAAGCAGCCTCACTCTAAGTTTTTCATCCTGTTCAGCCACTTTGTGTTTTGCTTTCTCCTGCTTCTTATCATTTTGTTTTATTGATGTTTTATTGGTTAATTTAAAATCAGAGGACAATATTTACATTTCAGCTACTCTGGCACATTTACACTGATGTTGCTCAGTGTGCATCGTTCCTGAAAATAAAAAGATAAATCAAAATAAATTGATTAAATTAATTGTATTTTGCAAATTAAAGTGACATGTGCATTTAAGTATAAGCAAGGTTTTTAGATGTACCAGTAAAGCAAATATTAGCCTATTTTAAAGGTTAGGATGACATGTAGGTCTGTCACTTATCTATTAAATGGAACATGAGAAAAGTTTTTTGTCATCCAAAGTAAGATTATACGCTGCAATAAAATGCTAGAAATATGAAATGTGAGTAAATAGCACTATTAACATTTCTTTCATTTGTGCTATGAAAATAATGAACCACAAGATGAATGAATGGGCTATTGTAAAAATGACTCGAATCATATTCAAACAAACTGATAAAAAGGAGTGGATGGGCTGAGGGCAGTTCAGAAACAATGTGTAATGTTTGTAGGAAACACAGGCTTAAACTTTTGCTTTAGGTCTTTTTTTGTTACATCGCGGTTTAAATGATTTAATTAACTGTCAATCCGTATTTTTAATTTTTTTTCTGCATTGTCTCCCAGTGTTTATATTCTTCTGTACATTTTATGTTCACCGAATCGTGAAGTGAAGGAGTTTATTTAGTGTGTGTGTGTGTGTGTGAGTTGGAGAAGCAGTGGTGGATAAACTTCTTCTCCGAGTGGAACACATATGAGCGAAAGAAGGTTCCAGACGGAAGTATTTTCACGCTGAACAGCAACTTCCGGCAGAAGACCAGGTAGCGAAAGGCGAAAGTGCTGGTGTTTGTTTTTAAGAGTTTGCCGTTTTGTAGAAGTTCAGTTAGAAACATTAGCGTGGGGTCATTTTTTAACCAGGATATCGTTGAATTGAAAGTGAAAGCGGAAGTGGAAAGTGTCGGTTTGTTGAGCAGCTCGCTAACGTTAGCACGCTAGCTGAGCGGCTAGCTCACTGAGCGGACGCCTGATCCTCGGCTTTCGGAGACAGAAACCCAGAAGTTGGACGCCCAGTTCCACGCAGAAAGCTGTTCAGCAGCCGGGATTGGAACCGTTTTTCTTGCAGCCATAACGGAGAAACTACGTTTTCCATGTGTGCACTGGGCCCGGTTTCGACATTTTAATGGGAGGCGGCTTGCGTTGGAGTATTGGACATTGCGGGCGCCAGTTGCGAAAAAAGCGGAGGTCCTGGCTACCTGTCGGGCTCAGATGGAATCTCTGGCCGGCTACGTGTACAAGGCAGCCAGCGAGGGTCGAGTCTTGACCCTGGCCGCGCTGCTGCTCAACCACCCCGAGGCGGAGACCCGGTACCTGCTGAGCTATGTGACTCAGCTCGCCGGCCAGAGGTCCACTCCCCTGATCATCGCAGCCCGGAACGGCCACGACAAAGTGGTCCGGCTGCTCCTGGACCACTACAGGGTGGATACGGAACAGACCGGCACGGTTCGCTTTGACGGGTGAGAGCTGCTATGTGCACCTTATTTATATTGGCAGAGCTGTAGATGAGGGTGAATGATTAGCCCAAGTTGTGAGACTTTTACCTCCATCATAGAACAATAAAAGTGAGAGGAATGTTATTTTACAGTGCTCATGTGCATTTAAAATCTACACTCAAAAAGCCCAAGATTTGACGTTTCTCACTGACATCTCTTTGAGAAATACTCGCTATGTGTTCATACATAAATAAATCCATAAACCAAACCCGAAATACCTGAGAAAGTGTGAAATGTAAAAGAAACGTGACTGTTGAGTATTGAAAGCTTATATCAAAAGTCTGATCCATTCATTGTCTCAGGTAGTGCTTCTGTTACACAGTTCCTGATAATGTCAAACTTTGTGTTGTTGAGGAAAAAATCTTGTATTTTGTGTTCAACATCTGAAAGTCTTTAGTGGGTTTTGTTAGAAACCGTCTTGCACAGAAAGCTCTCAGAAAAACTGTTCAGTAGTTTCACTGAAACTTCACTGAACTTTAGAAACATGGACAGCTGCTGCTGCTCTTCTCTGTCAGCTGAAACTTTCAGCTTGTTTGTCTGGCTGGCCACACCCACTCTGTGATGTCACAGCAGATGTTTGTGTCTTTCCTTCAGTTGTTTACATGGAAATACAGTCAGATTTGTGTCCTCATTCAAAAGCCTGTAGAGCTCAAGTTGTTCCTCATCAGATCAGCTGTGAGAACAAAGTGCTGAAGCCTGCAGGAGAGACTCTGTGCTCATAAAGATAACACCGCCGTACCTAACTACACCACGCTGTGTGTTGTAAAAATAAAAGTAACTTGCACATCACACAGGTCAAAACTCTTCACGCCGGCAGCGACACAGATTTGTGCAAGAGTTTTGGCAGGTCACTTCAAAGAGGGTCAAATGGGCTCACGTGTTACAAAAATAATATTTAAACATATCAGAACTCATCAGCCATCAAACACAAAGTAATGAGTAAAAATACAACAACATCACGTCACAGGCATTGACAGCGACCATTTGCTGAGATAGGTGAAAGGTTAACAGAGCCTCCCACACGTTAGCTAATGTTACCTCATCCAAGAGGGAACCACGCTAGGAAACGTCACCATTTCCAAAGTCCAACCGTCCATGATCATCGTCTTTATAATCTGCGAGTCATTTGTCAAACATCACAGGTGATGAGCTTGTCAGCCATTTTTGTTTATGTTGTCGTTGTGGGATACAGACGTGACGTCTGCTCCACACAACCATCGTGATTGGTTGATGCATTTGTGCGAACGTTTGGAAAGAACGACCTCGGTGTGAAAAATAAAGTGGTTGCTTTAACACAGTGTGATACTTGCATTCTGTGTGAAAACACTCGTGTTCAGTCAGCAGTTTGAACCAAAAAAAAATAATCGTGCAAATTATTCGCACATAGAGAATTCATCCGGTGTGTAAAGGTGTGTGTGTTTGTCCTGACCGGCTGTCTTTCCTGTCTGTTCTGCAGCTACGTCATCGACGGGGCCACAGCGCTGTGGTGTGCAGCTGGAGCGGGCCACTTCGAGGTGGTGCGCCTGCTGGTGAGTCACCATGCCAACGTCAACCACACAACGATCACCAACTCCACCCCGCTCCGAGCCGCCTGTTTCGACGGACGCCTGGACATCGTCCGCTACCTGGTGGAACACAACGCTGACATCAGCATCACCAATAAATACAACAACACCTGCCTGATGATCGCCGCCTATAAAGGCCACACCGACGTCGTGAAGTTCCTGCTGGAACAGGGGGCAGACGCCAACGCCAAGGCCCACTGCGGCGCCACCGCCCTGCACTTTGCAGCAGAGGCGGGCCATCTGGAGATAGTGAAAGAGCTTGTGCGCTGTCAGGCAGCTATGGTGGTAAACGGACACGGCATGACACCACTGAAGGTCGCTGCAGAGAGCTGCAAAGCGGATGTGGTGGAGCTGCTGCTGGCGCATGCAGACTGTGACGCGCACAGCCGCATCGAGGCTCTGGAGCTGCTGGGCGCCTCGTTCGCCAACGACCGGGAGAACTACGACATCCAAAGGACTTATCACTACCTGCACATGGCCATGATGGAGCGCTACCGCGACCCGGAAAACATCATCACCAAGGAGCTGCTGCCACCCATCGAGGCCTATGGGGGGCGCTGCGAGTGCCAGACACCTCAAGACCTGGAGGCCATTCGGGTGGACCGGGACGCTCTGCACATGGAGGGGCTGATGATCCGTGAGCGAATCTTGGGCTCGGACAATATCGACGTGTCACACCCCATCATCTATCGCGGCGCTGTCTATGCCGACAACATGGAGTTTGAACAATGCATCAAACTGTGGCTGCATGCGCTGCGTCTGCGGCAGAAAGGCAACCGGAACACTCACAAGGACCTGCTGCGCTTCGCCCAGGTGTTCTCCCAGATGGTGCACCTGAAGGAGCAGGTGCTGGCCTCGGCTGTGGAGCAGGTGCTGAGCTGCAGCGTTCTGGAGATTCAGCGAAGCATGGCTCGAGTGGACACAGCGGCGGAGTCGGAGCTGCCTCAGGCCATGGACAATTACGAGTCAAATGTTTTTACCTTCCTGTACCTCGCCTGCATCTCCACCAAGACCACCTGCAGCGACGAGGAGCGCGCGCGCATCAACAAACACATCTACAACTTGATCCAGCTGGACCCGCGGTCGCGCGAAGGCTCCTCTCTGCTCCACCTGGCCATCAGCTCCAGTACGCCGGTCGACGATTTCCACACCAACGACGTCTGCAGCTTCCCCAGCGCGCAGGTCACCAAGCTGCTGCTTGACTGCGGCGCGCAGGTCAACGCCGTCGACAACGAAGGCAACACCCCGCTGCACGTCATCGTCCAGTACAACCGGCCCATCAGCGACTTCCTGACGCTGCACGCCATCATCATCAGCCTGGTGGAGGCTGGCGCCCACACGGACATGACCAACAAGCAGAAGAAGACGCCGCTGGACAAGAGCACCACCGGCGTGTCGGAGATCCTGCTGAAGACGCAGATGAAGATGAGCCTCAAGTGCCTGGCAGCGCGCGCCGTCCGGCAGCACCAGATCACCTACCGCAACCAGATCCCCAAAACGCTGGAGGAGTTTGTGGAGTTCCACTGAAACGGACCTGAGAGCTGCGGGCACGACGCGGCCACGACTCACTCTTTGTTCTTTTCGATGAATTTCTTAAAATTTTCTAACAAATCAAAATGGTGCTGAGGATCATTTGAGCGTTTTTTTGAAAAAGATAAGTGTGGGTGTTTTTTTCTCTATTTTAAGTATTAATCGCCAAAAGTACCAGCAGCTAATGACGGCTTTCCGTCTGTCTGTCTGCGGCTGACGTGCAGACTGTGGAGACGTCAGAGGAAAGTTGCAGCAGCTTTGTGCTGTGAGAGCAGAGAGACGACAGCAGTGACATCACCGTGCTGCTTCCTGTTTGCCTTATCTTCATGCCGCGAGCCGCCATGTACGCCATGTTACTGTGATTCTGCAGTCTGAGCGGATGAGCGAGTATGAGAGACGATCAGAAAACACTTTGATGGATGAATGAATGTGTGAATGAATGAGTGCGTGTCTGTAGAGAAGCACAGAAACGACCGACCTCGCCTGCTCTCCACGTGTTCACCCCACAGATCAGCCGTCACACATGTTGATTATTTATTCATATGAGAAAAAGTTTTTACTGTAACAACAACAACAGACTGGTGAAAAAAGAAGGACACCTGATCTGATTGCTGGACAGAATTTTTACTAATGACCTGGTTTTTAGTTCATTCTATTTAAAAATAAGTTTATTTTAGATGGTTTGATAATGAAAATGAATTAATTAGAAGTCTTTTCTTCTCTTGACCTCTTTCACTGAAGCTAAACTTTGTGGCCCACAGTGTGCTGTGGACTTTAATTATGAAGCTTTCATTGTAACAGACAGCATAAAATGATACTTTAGATTTTCTTTTAAACTTTTTTTTTTTTTTTTTTTGCTTCTGTCCCTCTTAAAAGAGACAGCAAAATGTCTTTGATTCAAGACTGGATCATTAAAATGACTTTTCCACTCAAACTGTAGAATTTGACTTTTCCTCAGAGGCTGCTGCAGATGGAATATTGGAGAAAAACTGAGTTTGATTAAATTCTTTCATGTTTTTCACTGAGCAAGTCATTATGATGATCTGAAGAACTCAACATCACAAAGCCAGAAGCTTCTGTGTTCACAGTGTTTGGTTTGTGTGGAGGCAGTTACAGCAGCACGTTGGTGTGGTGACACAGTCACATGTTCATCAGCACAGGTTTGACTGTCCACATACTTTCGGCCATGTGGTGTTTTTATTTTCTAGTCATTGAGACCAAATGTCCCCTCAACACGGTGCTGTCATGTTAATTCTTTTGTTGCTCTCACGTGCTTTTATTTTGAAACCACCATTTTAAGTTTTTTTTAACAGTCGAGTGTTTGACATTGAGGACGACGTCACCTGGTTTCCTTTTGTCCCGTGCAGCAGCGGCTTCACTGTCACTGTGACATACAGAAATAGTTAAATGTTCAGTCTTTATGACATCACAGATCCACGGCCACGCCCACATTGGATCCAGATAGTTCTCAGGTCAGTACGTCTCATATGTGACGGTGATCGTGATTTGCCACATTCATGCTTTTGTATCTGTAATTTAGTCTTTGAAGCAGACATTTATTTTTGGAAGTAGTTTCTGTGACTTCACACTGATTATTTATTGACTAATTGGGATCAAGGCTCAGGTTTAGTTTTTGTTTTTTGGAAATCAGACTTCCTGTGTGTGTTTGGGATCGTGTCCTCAGCTTTTGACCTGTGACGACCCTTAATCACTGAAACAGTGCAGGAAGCTCAGAGGCAGTCTGTTTATCGTCTCCGCTCTTCGTCTTTGCTGCAACATTTCGGTGTTCATGTAGTTCTATTAGACGTCTTTAAGACAAGTAAAAGAAAATATTTCATCCACGGCACCATAAAAAAGATCTTAAACACATTTCTCAAATTTTGTGAAAGCTCTCAAAACAAGACGGTGGAAATAAAACAAAACACTTTGTAAGATGGCTGCTGTTTAAATGATTAACAGCTTATATTAAATGTCTTCATACAAAAAGGAAATAGTGTACATAAATAATCACTTAAAGGGATGTGCCAACTTTTTTTCTTTTTGTTATTTGCCTCCTGGAGTTCCAGACAAGAAGGCAGATCCCATTCTCTGGACTGTGTGTGCAGTAACAAGGAAGAGACGGGCAGAGCTCACCCACCGCTAATTAGCTTAGCTCAAACACTGGTA
>JAPQLA010000022.1:27118918-27129757 GCA_029822935.1 Naso vlamingii | reverse complement strand
AGATTAAAAATTGACATTTTTGACAGATGACACATCAGTCGTGTGTGTGTGTGTGTGTGTGTGTGTGTGTGTGTGTGCGTGTGTGTGTGCAGTTTGTCAGTAATGCAGTCACTTCCTGTAACATGCAGAACAAAGTGTTTGTGTTCCTGTAGCCAGAAGTTACTGCGATTGAGTAGCTTTTTTGTGTTCTTGTATGGTTTTGAGTATTTTTTCAAATCAGTAATTTTGACAAACTGCAGCACCAGAAGGTGAGTGACGGTCAGTCACACACACCCTGTTGTGTTTTTGGATTTTTTTGGTTTTTTGGACTCTCTCCACTCCTGCCTGTAACTCACATAGTAGGTGAGGTTGAAGGTGAGGGAGCTGCTGTGTGGTTGGTTCCAGGATGAAGAGGAGGAAGAAGAAGAGCTGTCTGCTCCGATTTCAAAACGAGGAGGGTTGGGGTCTCTGACAGGAGAGAAGAGGAGAAGTTATTTTAACCAGAAAATGTCTGAACAGCAGCCAGTTTGAACCTTAACCAACAGACTGATTCACACAAAACACTCATCAAATCAATCGATCGTTTATTGCAAGTTACATTTTCAGAAAATACTTCATCAAACACACTTTCACTTTAACAAAAGTTTTAATAATCTTGAGTTGATTTCAGCTCTTCACTGTCACTCACCTGGTGAAGAGGAGGTCCGTTTGATACTTCAGAGGGAGGAAGATGTCATTGACATTGTCATCTGGGTATCCCTCCTCTCCCTCACTGATTAACACACACACACACACACACACACAGACTTGTGAGGACTGACATAAACAACATTTATTATTCTAGAAGACCCTAACATGAAGAGTTTACTTTGTGGAATCATGCTGTGTGACTCTGAACGAGAGCTGAATCCCCAAAATTTGACTGTGACAACATCTCAGATTACAGAAACACATTTTGTTGACTCCGTGTTTGTTGGGAACTCTGAGTTTAACCGTCTTATTTGAACTGTTCAACTCTTTGTGAGGGAGAGAAGTTTCCTGTGAATGTTTTCACTCTTACAGATGTTTGTTTTTCTGCTCAGATCATCTTGAACTTGCTTTAAATATGAAGTATTAATAAAACATTCAACACTGCAAATCCAAAGAAATATTCAATAGTATATATTTCATCTTGGAAGCCATTTTTATGTCAACATGTGCAAACATGGTGAAAAATGAAGCTCAGTTTATGTTCCCTCGTGTCAACGAATCCATTTCTTTTCCTTCTTGGAAAATAAACACATATGATAAAATCATCACATAATTTAATATAAAATCCTCACACCCATACAGACCTCCTTTTTTTTATCTGGATTAAACTTTTAAAAATATCTGGGCTTGAATTTTGTCCCCTCTAAAATTCCTGTGTTTTACAGGAAATGCATCATATTCATAAAAAGAAAAAAGAAGCAGCTGTCTCACCTGCTGGTTGCCATGACAACACGTACGTGGTCCAAAAAGACAGAACGGCTGAACTCAAATTCAACACGAAAGGACACCTGGACAGGAAGAGAGCAGGATGCTTTCAAAATAAAACTCTGATATTTGAACCAGTTGACAGTTTCCTTGAGATACATACATGTATATATATTATACAATAAAGATTATCAGTAACCACACTTTTCTGCACTGAGCATTTTTTTCTTTATATACTCCATGTGTGTTTTCCTGATTACACTTGATTCTGCTAAGGTGACGTTTGCTTTCAGCAGCGTATTGTTACAGTGAGTTCTTAGTGTTTTTACTGAAGTAAATATAGAAATAGAACAAGTAATGTAAAAAAAAAACACAGTAGAGGAACACTAAAAATATCTTCTTCTTCCTTTACCATCAGTTTATAATATTTTAAATGGCGACGCGGTTTGGTTCTTTCTGTTCTTCTGCAGATCGTCCTCTGATCATCCTCACGTCTTTCCTCCAGCTGCACCTTACCTGATCCAGCAGCCACAGCCTCGTTAAGAGGAAGTCGACAATAATCTGCTCCAGAGTCTGGACCCATAAACTGGACTTTATCCAGACAGGCATCTGCGAAGCAGGCCCTCGGGGGCCTTACAGCGCAGGGCGAGGCCGTGATCATGTTTACAGGACGGTCATTAGGCTAATGAAGGATTTCAGACATTGGCTGTCAGTCGAAGCATAATCCTGTTTGTTTAATCACCATCATTAGCCTGACTGTGTAACATCTGTGTGATGGTTTAATAACATGTTTCACTGTCTGAAGTCACAGTTCTACAACTGACGTTTCACTTTGTTCTTCTGCAGATCTGATGTTTGATGAAAAATGTTTTTTTTTTAAGATCAAAAGTATCTGTGCCAGTTAATTATCTACTTACTGACTTTACAAAGTACCAGAATCAAAAGAGAAACAGTGTGAAACATTTCCCATAATGCAACTTAAAGTCTGTGTAAAATGATTTCAGAGTTTTGTTTTCTAACACACAATACATGTAAGAAAATGATGCTGAGAACATGTGAAAAGGCTGAGCAATATGGAGAACTGCATTCTGGATTTAGAGTCCTTTTTTTTTTCCACCAGTTTTCTGTTCAGCAGTTTTTGATGATGGCTGTCAGTACCTGAGGTCTGCTATCTTGATCAGCTAGCTACTGCTACACCGGTTGGACAAATCACATGTCACGACCTGAGTTTGACATGTGGTGTGCACAGTGCACAGTAAAGATCGGGCTAGCCTAGCTCGCAAAGATGTTAGCATTAGCCAGCTAACAAGGCTGTTGGTCATCACACTATTTCTTTGCTTGGATAGGGCTAGTGCTGAATTTGTGGCTAGTTGTAGCCAGAGCCGTTTAAGAGCCGTTAGCAACAGCCTGTTAAAAATTTCAACTTGTGGTGGCTTGCTAGCACCGAGCAAAGACACTAGCATAACATTAGCTGCTAACACCTCACTACTGGCAAATAAATTACCTGTCACAGTTTATATCCAGTTTAAGGCAAACCATGCCTTTTTCACTGACTCAACTTGTAATCATGACATAAAGTTAGGAACAGTAGAAAATTGATCAGTATCATTTAACATTAGCATTTAATAACCACATGTGATTGTCCAGGTGGTGCAGTTGTAGCTGGCTGTCCAAGATTCACATCGACACGGGACTCACATAGGGCAGTGACAGCGGCTTGATTTTGAAACCTAACTTTATGTACTTGGTAACCGTTTCAATCCTTTAAATTCGGCCAGGTGATTAATAACACATTTTTCTGTGGGATGATAAACTAAGAAAAGATTTTATTCTGCTTTACATGGATTTAATGTTTGTTCAATTTTCAGTTTCTACAACTCCAGTCATTGGTAAAAGGAGCCTCAGAGTTCATTCACTGCATAAACACGATTCAACTAAAATGTTTGCATTTTCTTCTATTTAGTGAAAAATAATTACATTTGAAATTCGGAGATTATGTGATCAAAAACCCCAGAAAAGCCACTTAAGGCACTAAAGGAAAGAAAATGTTCCAATAGAAATGTTAGTGAGAGGTGAACATAAAGGTAAAATATTGATTAAATTAACAGTCTATGATCATATATCTTATCTATAACCTGTGATGATGTGATGATGATGATGATGCAGCGCCTACCTGAGACAAAGACCTCATGAACGGAGCGCTGATGTTACAGCTTCTCTGATTGGCCAGTCTGTCTTCAGAGTAACACTCAATCTGGATATCTGATTGGTCCTGTGGGGAAGGGGAGGAGCTTGCTTAGTCACTGCAATTGATAAAGATATTTAAGTTGTGGAATCATTTCAAAACAACAAGTTGTTTTTTTCTTTTTTTTCCCTCAGTTTACAGTTGATTGAGTCCTGCAGTTCTCATGTCTGCCATGTGTTTTACTTTGCCTCCCTCAAAGAATGTCGAGGAAGGATTTAATAAATTAGCATTGGTTGGATCACTGTTGCATGTTTATTTCTTTCCGTAAATGAAAGTGCACGAGGGCACCTTGACTATGAGGCTGGAGAACAGGAGGTTGGAGGAGGTGGTGATGTGGATGGCGGCTCCATAAGCGTTCTCCCCCTGATTCTCCAGCCGCGCGAACACCAGCATCCTCCTCCGCCCAGACTCCACCACGTACAATGAGCCCTCTGACTCCCCTTGGTGGCTGCAGAGGGATGAGGCAGCCCGGCCCCTCGAGCTGCAGAACTGCCTTCAGATGAAACACAGAGATGATGAGCTGCAATTATACATACATGGAAAGAACATGAAGACCAGCTGATACTCACTGGACGTCCATGAGGTCAGTGTGACTGTGGAGAATGAGGTCAGGGACGCAGGTGTCTTCCTGCTCACAGCCGTTCCAGAAAGGAAGCTACGGCAACAGACAAGGAATTTTTACTTAAAGAAACACCAGAGACACTTTGATACAACAGCATGCAGAGCGAAGACCTGAAGAGTCTGCAGGCTGCTCGCAGCTCTGTGAGGCTGCACAGCAAGGCTGAATGTTGGCATGGCGATGTTTAACAACAGCAGTGATCACTGTGCTCACCGTCCCAGTTTAGCATGTGAGCATGCTAACCTTTAGCCTGGTTAAACCATCCTGATCACGTGTCTTCAACATTTCTGTTGTGCTCTTCAAAACAGTCTGGAAAGAGTCCATGTTCGGGGTTTAACCAAACACCACGAGTGGTGCCAGGAGGGTGTACCGGCAGCTACGGCGTGGTTTTAGGTGGTGTCATGGCACACTGTCTCCCTGTTGGCTGTCCTACATGGCTGTCAGGTTGGGAGTGGGCTTACTTAGAATGCAAGTGTGAATGTGAGTGTGAAAAGGAAGGGAACAGGTGGAGGTGAGAGAATGTCATTCTGAGAGCATTTGTGAGAGAAAGAGAACTGTTTAGGTAACCTTCTGGTCACTGTTGAGTTTTGTTTAAGTTTTTTTTGTCAGCATGGGATTGAAAAAATACAATGAACTGACGCTGGGGCACCAATCCTGACTAAGGGGCAGTTTACACTGTGCAAGTTTCGCATCCAACGACACACTTTTGTTACGGTTAGGCCCTCGTTTTACATTACAACGGCATGCTGGCACTCCTGAAACTGCAAATGTTTGAAACCAGGTTCCAGAGTGCAATCTTTGAAAGCACAACCTTCTGTCCAGCTGTGTAAACTGGCAGGCGGAGTGCCTGTAAATGCAGTGACGATGCTAATGCTAATGCTAGCGCAAGTCAATGCATTCCACTCTAGCCACCACCAAACTCTGATTAAACACTCCACAGTGCATCGAAAGAAAAGTTGAATATGACGACATTCTATTGGGGCGAATTCGTAGAATAATTTAAATAGAATAAAAGTCAAACTATGACTGAATGTCTTTAATTTGTGGCTGCTCAGGGCTTAACAGCAACAGGAAATAAACAGTTTTAAGCAGCTCAGATTGTATGTCATTACAAACTTACACTGCCATCTACTGGCCTGGCATGTACACTACAGCGCTTTCATTTGTCTGTGTAAACGCAGACATGTTTTGAAGACACAAGGGAAAGACCTTTCCGTTTTTAGTAGGGCTCCTCCCATGTACACATGGCCTAATGGCGACCAAGCCTTGGAAGCCCTACACACTAAACAAGTCCCCGGGGTTGTGGTGCCATGACACTGTGCCGACAAACAGAAGTATCAGTGGAAGTAATTCAAACAATGGCAGTGGTTCCTGAGCAGGTTAGCGTAGCTGCTGCTTTAGCATTAATTCTCTCAGAACTGGAGAATATTCCTTCGTTGATAGAAGAGCAAAGAATGAAACTGAAGACTTTTCTTGATGGAAAAAATGATTTCACTCTCTTGACTGTCCTTGGTAAGACTTTGATTTATCATGAGGCTCCCCTAGTCATGTTTGTTGATCTGATTGATAAAAGTTAGTCCACGATAGACGGTGACAGACAGATTGTTTATCCAATCACCTGCCAAGTGTTAGCTTACAAAGCGCAGTCAGGTTAGTTTTTGCACATTAAACAAGACACATTAAAGTGTGAACCTGATGATGGTGCTAGATGAAAATTTAAAGGCTTCTCCAGTTTTCTTCAGTTTTTCTGCTCACTTCAGGTGGTTTTTGGTGATTAAAGGTGCCTTTCTTGAATAGGAGGTTCTAACCGACTGTTTGGTTTTTTTTTCACTTTGTGTATTACAGAAATATGCAACAAATCCTGAAACCCATTTTCTGACAAACGTACTCTATGCAGAGCCTAGTTTTCTTACTTAAAATCATGTAAATGTGCATGATTCTCCATGTTTTATTTGTTCTTGCTACATTGCTATCCATCTATTGTCAACCACTTACCCATGGTCGGGTCGTGGAGGCAGCAGTTTCAGCAGAGCTCCCCAGACTTTCCTTTCTGTGGCCACAACAACCAGCTCTGACTGGAGGATCCCGAGACATTCCCAGGCCAGTGCAGAGATATTATCTCTCCACCTGGACCTGGGCCTGCCCCCGGGGCCTCCTCCCAGCTGGATGTGCCTTGAACACCTCCATAGGGAGGCGACCAGGAGGCATCCTTACCAGATACCCTAACCACCTCGACTGGGCTCCTTTCAACACAAAGGAGCAGCAGCTCTACTCCGAGTTCCTCATGGATGACTGACCTTCTCACCTTCTCCCTAAGACAGATGCCAGTCACTCTGCTGAGGAGACTCATTTCAGCCACTTTAATCCGCGATCAAATTTTTTGGGCCATAACCCATCCTTCATGACCACAGGTGAGGGAAGGAACAAAGATTGACAAGAGCTTTGCCTTCTGGCTCGACGGTGCGGTAAAGTGAGTTCAAAACCATTCTCGCTGTTCCGATTCTGCGGCCAATCTCCCGCTCCATAGTCCCCTCACTCATGAGCAAGACACAGAGATACTTGAACTCCTTCACGTGGGGTAAGGAGTGCACACTTTCCCTACTAGAGTGGATTCCTGTTGAGAACCATGGCCTCAGATTTAGAGATGCTGATCCTCATCCAGGGTTGCTGGGTCTGTGGTTTTCCCACAGAATCTGTCTCCTTTTGAGGTGCTGCAGCAGGTGGACTTTTCTGTCCATGGGATGAGTGGAAATATTTTTGACATTATGTAAATAAATAACAAAGTCTGTATTATTAATGAACTGCTTTGTTACAGCTCAAATCCAACCAAATCAGCAAGCAGATAAGCAGGAACATATAGAATTTATCACATGACCAAACACACAGGCAGTGCTGCAGCTCCGCGCCGCCTGCTCGCGCACACTAATTACCGCCGGCATGAGCGCTGCATGAAATAAATGCACATTAAGTGAAAAAACAATAACGAAAAAAAAAACCCACAACCAATACATTTATGTTGTCCAGGCAGGGAGGAAGACAAAAAGAAAAGACAAAGACTCAAAGGGACCAAGCAACAGGTTAGTTGTGCTTTACTGAATCGTTTTCACACTCACAGAGCTGTATTTCATGTGCTGTGCTGTACAGCCCCGTCAATAACCGAAGCACGTTAGGAACTAGATTAAACAACTGTGGGGAGAAAACTGTTTTCGGTGCTGGTACGTTGACCATTTTATGGTCAAATCTGGTACCAGAACCCGAACGCAGCTCTCGCTTTGGGAATATAGAGACTGGATGCTCCTGAGTAGTGAGCAACATTTCTAGTTCACTTCAAATTTTTTCTTGGCTTTGAGACAGAGGGAGACCGACTGCTGGTGTTGTTTGGATCTGTACATCTAAACCTCACAAACACACAAACACTAACTTAACAACAGACTTGATGACAACTGTGACATCACATGACAAACTCTCACCTCAGTCCTCAGGATGCTTGGCCAGTCAGGGTCCAGCACCGGCCCCTCGTCTGGACTCTGCAGCCCCGTCTCCAGGACAACAGCGATGGGACGTCCGTAATCAGTCGTCTCCTGTTCGAAAAAACAACAGCTCAAGTTTGAGTGAAGTTTGTGTGTTCAGAGATTCTCAGAGTGTGTGTTTTATGCTTGTGTGTGTGTCGGGTGGTGTCATCCTGACCTGGATGGAGAAGCTGAGGCGCTGGCAGCTCGGACTTCCAGCTTGCAGAAACAGAGTTCTCGGCTGCTGTCGGTCTGATTCGTCCAGAACAGCTCGAGAAGGAAAACGCCGCTCGTCCAGCACCAGACTGTACCAAACAGCTGAGAGGAGAAGAGAGAGCTGATCTGAGGCAAAGCACAGCAGACTCACCCAGCAGCACTATCATTTACACCAACATCTCTTCAGGAGGAAATCCCTTCATGATCACTACGACGTGAACAGACGGAACGTTAACAGCAACCAAAAACTCTTTCAGCGCACAGACGACATGTGAGCATTTCTTTAAGTCAGGCATCTGCATGTAAGTGTGTGTTTCATTGTTGTCATGGGGAGCAGCTGTGCACATCTGCATGGAGATGAGGCTGCACAGGCGTTGTGTTTGTCTGATGATGATAAACAGAAAATCCACGTGGCACATAAGTGAACTTCAACTCCAAATAAAAAACACACACAGGATGACAAGTAATGCAACCACTCTTTTAACAGGCTAATAACTTCTTCTTTGTTATAATAAAGCGATGCATTTCCTGCTTCCTCATTAGCTGGCTGCAGAGCTCTTTCTCCTCTGAAGTTGGGTTTGATTTATGAGTGAAGCAGAGACGCTTCAGTCGAGCGGCGGTCATGTTCAAAGCGCCACGTCTGCACAGAAACAAATTCAGGATCAAATCTGAGCCAAGTTTAAAAAAACAAAGGTTCACATTTTGTCAACATGGCTCCTGTCATGTCGTGTTCCTTTGATACCATGTGGCGTGTTGCCGTGTGTGCATGCATGTATCTCTGCTCCTGCGTGTGTGTGTGTTTGTAATCTGGTTCCAATGATCAGGCGGGTAGATGAGGAGCAGAAGGAGAGAAAGAGGAGAGGAAGGTATGAAGTGATGGAGTGAGGAGGACTGACACAGTTTAACAGCGGCTGGCTGGAGTTAGCATGTCAGCGAGGTTTCCACATCTGAAGCCAATTACACAAAGACACGACAACAGCCTCACAAAGCGCTGTGGGAATCTCTGCTGCAAGGCAAAGACTTTCCACACAGAGATGGTGGAAACACAGAACATCTGGATGATTCTGATGCTCTCGTCACAATCATCCACACAGCTGGAAGACCAGACAGATGTTACAATCTGTAGGTTTCACATTCTTCCCCTCATTTATCCAGACAAGGCTCAACATTCGCTTCCCCCTCTTTACAGTGACGGCAGCCGGGTGCAACCGCAACCTGCCACTGAGCAGCTGGGAGTTCAATGTTTTGCTTCAACACACTTCAGCATTAGTTGCTAAGTTTAGGAGGGAGCGTTTAAGTCCAGTCACACCATGACTCACCAAGTAAAATCAACTCCAGCATGATCTCATGATAAAAATTAAGAAAATGAGCAAAAACACTCTCCAAAAGTCTGATGAGCTGTTTGTCCTCATGAACTTTGCTCCTCTGGTAAAGTTTGTTTTTTACACTGAGTTCATTTAAATCTGAGTTCAGAGCTGCTTTACGTCCTCACACCTTTAACTTCAAAGTTTATCTGTTCGCCATCATCACCAAGAACAGGACAGTGCCTGGTTTCCTGGTGATGGTGATGGTAAACATTGGCAGGTGGTGATAGCACGACTGAAACAAGTGCAACAGTCCATGAGAGCTCCAAAGAAGTGAGAAAGAAAACAAATGCCACCTCCGATAAATCTCCCAGGAAATAAAACATCATGCAGAATAAACCTGAATACTCACAGAAAAGAGCCGCGTGCCAGCAGTGAACTGTTGAAGCTCAGTTCAACAAAAGAGGCTTTCATGCTTTTCATGTGAAATGTGCCTTTTTTTACCCCACTGCATTTTTCCCAGGTTCAGCAAAAACCACAAGGAGCATCAATGACACAGAGTAAACCAGACTATCGTTACTTAGCAGGTTCTTCACATTTACTCTGATTTCATAATTACATGACGGTGCCCAGCTCAAGTCATTCAGCCTAAATAATCAAAAATCAAAACACACTAATAGAAAGCGAGTGAAGAAAAATTCCTAAAATTAAACCCAAGCAGCAAAATCCTCTATAATTAAATAATAAAAAGATTAATTCACAACCTTACAAACATATTCTGTCTGCCTCCCACCCACCAACATCCGTCCGCGTCTTCGTCCTCGTCTTTGTCCTGGAGTCCAGACTCAGACAGACGGTAACAGACATGCAGGTGACCTCCTTCCCTCCACGACGACAGTCTTTGTTAAAGATGTTGACTTTCTCGGGTTCAAAGATCAGCTTGGCCTGAATCCGGACAACACCACGAGACCTGGAGGAAGGGAGCACGCCACAGTTAACACGAGGAAATCCAGATTAGACATGAAGTGGTCATGGTTAAGTTTTAGTGTAAGTCTACAGGACCAGCAGCTCACACACGCCACGCTTACAAACTGATATGCTTGAATGTCTCAACCATATTTCATCTCTTGCTGGGTAAGGTTTGGATTTTGTAAAGAAACAACAAAACGGAAATGAATTCCAAAGAATTTCTTACAAAAACAATACATGAAAATATGGATGAACAGCTCTGACAACAGAAAAATTCTTTTTCAGGTGTTTAGGTTAGAACAAAGAAATCAACTCAATACCACACACAGCAAACTTTTTACATATATATTTAGAAAATTTGCCACTCGTTTTTTCAGGTTTTCATGTAATAATGCTTGTAAAACCTCAAACCTGTAATTCATAATCATACAGGCTAATAAACTTTATTTGTGACTGACTGTGTCTGTGACTGACTGACTGACTGACTGAGCAGAGTTTAGTGAGCAGAGTGTGTTCGGGTCTCTCCGTAGCTCCTCGGCTTTG
>JAPQLA010000022.1:27104908-27118818 GCA_029822935.1 Naso vlamingii | reverse complement strand
CTAAAGTCATCAGATAAACTTTCCAACAACTCTAAACGGTCCTGTGTGCTTGTTGTGACTTGTTTGTTTACCATGTTGTTATTTTAGACTCACATTAGAACTTAATGTAATTTAAATTTTTTGACAGACATTTGTTTTGTTGACTCACTTACAAGCGCGTTTTGCACATGCATCCTGCAGTTTATTTCAGTACGTATTTGATTCTAAAATATCATATCAATCACTCGTTACTGCACGCACAGTCGACAGAATGGTATCTATCTCCTTGTCTGGAACTCGGGAAGAAGGCACACAAAAAGAAAAAAACGAGTCATTCAGAGTCACATTGCTGTCTGTCTTCTGTCAGTATTAATTATAATTTATACCTCTTTGGGTTAGAACTGACTGAGGCGATTGTGTTTGGTTTTAAAGATGCAAACAAACAAACAAAAAAAACGACAACTATTTTTTTTTGCTATAGCAGCTTAGCTGGCACAGCACTGTGGAGATAAAGCTGGATATGTGAGACTTGACAGATTGCTAATGTAAAACTCAAGCAATAGATCAATAATCAGTGTGTTGTTTGTCTGGACAGTTCATGCAGTTCAGTCATCTGTAATCATGTATTGAGATGATCAAGGCAACACAAGAACAGAGACGAGTGCAGCAGGTTCCACAGTTTTAAATGTCCTTACCCAGATAGGCTCCGTGGTTCTTCAGCTCGTCCGGAAACTCGTCCTTATAAGAAGATTTGGGTGGGACAACTTTTCCATGTTTCATCTCCTTAAGCACAGCACCGTTCCAGTCGTACGCACCCACCGCCCCCAGCAGAACGCCATCCTGAGGAGAAAACTTTTTAATCCTAATGTGTCACATTTACACAACAAAAGCAGACCAAAGTCCAGATGCTGAACCCTGGAAGTGTTCGTGTATTTATGACTGAATTCATCAGTTTTCTTTGGAAGGCAGGTCGGTCACGAGCTCACAGAGTCCATCCTGCCAGGCTTCAAGCTGCGTGCTCGTGTCTGAACCACAGTGGTTTGGACCAGTCAGTGTCCTTTGAGGAACTATTCATATATAGATACTGCTGTAACAGCTGACATATTGGAGAGTATTTTTTATTGAAAGGTGAACAAGAAACAAACTGAAGGATTTTCTCAATGGAAAAGTTGCTTTCACTTTTGTCCAAGCAAGAGTTTGATTTAGCGGCAGGCTCTGCCGGTGGCGCTCTCTCACTGCTTTATGTAGTTCATATGATGGATTGAAGTTAGACCAGAACAAACTGTGACAGCCACATGGTTTATCCAACCACCAGCCAAGTATTCTTGAAAGCTCCGGCCCTTTTCCAAACATCAGCAAACTTCTGCAAGTGGCGATTCCATGTTGGATGTTTTGGAGTTTATATTCTCACAAACGCTGACTAAGCCTACAGTTAAAAGCTGAGGTAGGCAATTTATCGTTGGTGTCATCAGGCTAACATCCCATAATAAACTTAAAGCATTTTGTAATTCGGCTGGTCTGAAAGAACTCTAGACTTCTGCTCCTCTGTTTGGCTCTGTATTCAGACCATGACGGGACTTTTGGCCAATCACGGGTCATTTCAGAGGGCATGTGTTCCTATTGGCTGCTCTATGCTGTGCTTCATAGCAACAGGTGACATCTCTACATGCTGACTGGCTGTTGAAACAAGTGACGTGCCTTTCGTTCTAAAACTGGCCTCTGGCGACTTGACGAGCTAAGTTGCAGGCGACACCGTCAGCCGGCTTGAGTCGAGCTGAGACGGACCAGTTTACACCACTGCAACTTTACCTGCAACCATTTGGTCTCAGTTCAAACTGGACATTTAGTGTGTTCCAAATCGCATACTTCCGTTAGTATACTTAAATACAGCACACTTCAGTGCAGTACACTTATTGTGCAGTACACTAATCTCAACATAGTGTTGTCCCAAATCACGCACTGCCATTTTGCACTTTTTGGAGGTGACAACAGTTTTTTTCAACTGCCTCTTCTTCTTCTCCTACTTCTTTTTTAATGGCAAATTGCAAACAGGAGGTGGGCGACTATCACAAATATTTGTCAGCTGTTTTCTGCCACTATTTAGTTCATTTAACTTGTATAAGAATGTTCTACAGTAAAGTCGCCAATATATCACACAGACACCAAACACACACCACAACGTCAATGCCTAATTAAAACGTGCCACCGTAGCTAGGACCATGTTAGCTAGGTAATGGATGCTAACATTAGCTAGCACGCTAATGGAACCAAGTCATTACAGACCCAACAAAAATTACTGACGGTGGCTATTTGACCACAGTATCTACAAATAGTGGTCCTAAGTGCAAAAATATGTATAACTTACAACATGCCAACATTCTTTCAGTCACCAAGTTGGTGGTGCAGGAAAATCCTCGGCTGTAATCCGCCGCCACCATTTGGAAAGACATAACTTCTGCAATGTCACCAATATGGCGTTTGTTGAGTGTGAAGTGTCAATCATTCCACACTGCGTTTTAATTAGCAAGTAGAACACTGCATTTTGGCATACTTTTCAGTGTTTCATTTCGTGCACTTCTGCACTCAAAATGTTTAATGTTTAGTACAGAAGTATGTGATTTGGGACGCAGTTGTTGCCCTCATCAGCTTTAAGACACTCATGGCATAAACTGACACTGAACTATAAAACCAAGTAGAGAGTTGACAACGAGATTGTCACACGTCATGACACAGATCCAAACTCCATCTTTTGAAAACACAGCCTTCTTTCTGGCTGTGTTAACTGGCAAACTGAAAAGCCTATAATGGCAGTGACTATTCTAATGCTAATGCTAGCACAAGACAATGCATTCCACAATAGCCACTACCAAACTCTGATCAAACACTCCACAGTGCACCCAAAGCAAGTCGAATATGACAACAGTCTGATGAGGTGAATTTGAGTGTTTGTAGCATAATGTTAGGGGTCAAACTACAGCTGAATTTCTTCAATTTGTGGCTGCTTAGAGCTTTGCAGCAACAGGTGGTAAACAAATTCAGCAGCTCCGATGGTATGTCAATGCAAAGTTACACCGCCATCTGCTGGCACTTTCGGTTGTTTGTGTAAATGCAGATTTTTTTGAAGACACAAAGGAAAGACCTTTATGTTTTTAGTAGGACTGCTCTCGCCTAAATGCAGCCTGAATTCTCATTAAGTTTGACCCTCTTTGTGCTTGTGGAGAAGATTCAGTCCCTAATAAAATTCAAGTCCAAGTGAAGTCACAAGTTATTGGAGTTAAAGTTAAAGTATCCACCCAGTGAGCTGCTTTTATTAGGATGAATTCAGCTTCAGAGTTTTTGGTCATTTCAGGGTCATCGGATAAAAGCTTTACTTTCTCTCTTAAAGAAGATTAACTGACATGTTTGGTTGTTTTCCGATTGGTTTCAGGACTTATCTAGCTGATCAGACCTTAAAGGGATAGTTCAACAATTTGGGAAGTTCACGTCATCATTTCTTTTCTCTAGAAATATGAAGCTACAGCCAGCAGCTGCTTAGCTTAGCTTTACTCAGGCAGTCGGTCTTCATGGCAGAGATGCACAAGTTTATTTTCCAACACAGCAACAGAGATTGATGCTTTAGACCTCGAAACTCTCTTCACACCTCATAAGCCGTGAGGAGAAAGCAGTAAACCTCTGCTAATTTTGTCAGCAATAATAAAAAGATTTACAGACACTGAACTCCGCTCGGCCATCGGCAGCTTCAGTTGACTCACAACACATGCCGCCGGTCACACACTCACATGAAATCTGGTGGTCGTAAAGTCCAGATATGAACGTTATTAAAGCACTGAGTCATTGTCTCTGCGGGCTAGTGAGCGGAGGACCACAGTGAATGAGCAAATCCTTGGCGACAGCGGCGCCACAGAGCATCCAGCCTGCAGATCCGACTGATTCTGGATCTGTTAAATGTCAGATGTATCGCACTCCTGCAGGAGGAAGACGAAGTGGGACGACTCACTCACGGGTGAAACTCTGTCTCCTGTTTTTCTCATCAGTCTGACTTTGACCTGTTTTCACATTTTTACTTTTCATCCCGAAACATTTTGCATATCAGCCTGTGTGTGTGTGATGGTGAGCATGCTTGCTAATGACTGCGTGTGTGTGTGTGTATGAGAGTCTGTTCTTTATGTGTTCCTGCATGTATTTATGTGAGTGAGCGTTTTGTTGGCAGCTTTGCGTTCAGCAAAACCATCTGCTCTGTGTTACACATAGAAACTTTCCACGACACCATTTTCACTCCCTGACGTTGGAATTCAGTCGAAAATGATTTTCCACTGGACGAGAAACAACAGAAATATTTCTAGAAGCTTCTTTTTCTGCAGCTTCAGACGTCTGTGAGCAGCAGAACTGGGTCGATTCTGGAGGTTTAGAGGTGACGGTGATACCAGCAGAGACGTTTGATCTTCCTTAAAAAACTGTGTTTCTGTTTGAAATCAGGATCAGTTAATCAGAAAACACGGCTCCCTGTCTCCCCTGCTGACCATGGTTTGCTTCACTGGAGAAAACTGGAGGAAAATACGTGTTTGTTACCAACACCAACAAGAATTTAAACCTGCGCAGTCTTTCACAAAATAAAGTGCAGATTGAGACATTTTTCTGCAATCACTTGAGGGAACTTGGAAAAGATTTCTGTTGGGTATCCACAGATCTTTGGAAATTAAACAAAAAATGAAATTAAAGTAATTAAAAACACTGAGATATGAACATCAACTCACTTTGACTAAATGTGAGGAGAAACCAGCCTGAGCCATCTGCAGACCGAACCCTCGACCCTGACTGCTGGTTCCTGCAAAACAAACACAGAGAGAAAAAACGTTTTTGACCTTATTGAGATGTTCATGGGATTTTTTTATGCTACTGTGCATATTATGAGTAAACCACAGTTGCTGTACAAACAAATTCAGACAGTCTGGCCTTAATATGTCACGTATTTAAATAACCCTGTTAACTTCCAATTGAAGCTACAGTGAGAAAAAGCATATCAGAGGAGAAGTCTTTTTTTTGCTAGCAGTCTTTCAATATTTTCAGGTTTGTGAAACCAAAACAATGAGCTGAGAGACGTTTGACTGCTCTGCAGAGCTGAGAGGAAGAAAAAACGGTCATGTGACTGTTCATAAAACTGATTTTAAAACTATCTGGAACCTTTTTAAGCATAGAAATCTGATGAGCTAATAATTCAGAATTACTGGTTGCAGCTTCAGACATTCAACCAATCAACAGAGACTTCACAGCTGACCTTCCAGAGTGAAAATTCTCTCTCCCAGCGCGTCCACGATGTCCTTCAGCGCTGACTCGTCTGTCACGTTGAAGAAGTGCTTCTCATCAGGATCGCTGGCTATGAATTTGATTTCCTTCAGAAAAGCTTCAGGGTTGATTCCCCGACGGTTATAATAACCCAGAACCTGAACAGAGGAAACACTCAGGATGAAGAGGCTTTAATTCACAATAATTATATTTTTGTTGGAGGGAAGCAATACTGCGCACCTTTCTAAAAACTCTGTGGGTGTGTTATTTTTTGAATATTATTCATCTACATATAAATGTTACCAATACATCCAACAATAATAATCCAGTTACCAATAACAGAGACAAACACAGCAGAGTGGTTTCAGTGAACTTGCTCCGAGAAAAACTGGGAAACAAGAAAGTAAATTTTAAGGTAGCCTTAACTCTGAAGAACAGGAAGTTCAATCAGGACCTGTTAGACAGGAAGTGAGGTGTTTGGGGACTGAAGGTAAAAAGGGTCAAACTCACAGCGATGGCGTACATGGTGATGTTGTCTCTCTCACTGTCGGTGACGGCCTGCAGCAGCTGTGGACTGTCATGAGATTCTCCATCTGTGATTACAATCATCACTTTCTGAGCACCAGGCCGGCCGCCGCGCTTAAACGCCTGCGACCTGCACGACAAACAAAACAACCGCAGTGTGTGAGTGGAGCTTCTCAGGTACTCTGTCGGGTGCATCACTCATTAGGCATCATACCGCGCCACGTTGATGCCCAGTGCCGTCCTCGTCTCCTCGCCGCCCCGCTGGTTGATGCTCCGGGCAGCCTCCACCACCTCCTCCACCGTCTGGTAATCACCCAGACCAAACTCATGCACCACAGTGGAGCCGTACTGAACCACACCCACCTGCAACCGACACACAGCACAGTCCAAACCTGAAGGTTTCAGCTCAGCACAACATCTGCCTAACTGACACCAACTCAGAGGCCTCTTCTTCAGTCAGCCTGAGGGTCAGTTTCCAGTAAAACCAGTCTGCTACTGGTGGCTGCTCACCTGTAGCAGGTAGTGGTTTACGTCTTTGCTCCAGTGCGTTTCATGTCACTGAAAACTAAAGATGGTAAAGAGCCTTAGATTCAAAACGCACCGCAACAGACCGCCTCCTTCCACTGCTTTTGCAGGTTTCACGGCTCTTAGCTGGACGTAACCTGACACATAAATCCAGACGGCTGCAGCTCACACGCTCAGTTTTCAGACAGTCAGTGAAGTCTGGCAGCTGCTGAGGTAGCTGACTGGTTTGGTCTTTGTTAAGCAGCTCAGGGACGTGACTCATTGCCCCTGAAAGCACCTCGATACTATAGATGAATTCTTATCACTTGTGTGTGTGTGTGTGTGTGTGTGTGTGTGCTCTTGTACAGCTATCTTTGTGAGAACCAATTTTTAGTAATTTGAGTTTTACGCCATGGAAGTGAGGACACTTTTTGGAAAGTGAGGACATTTTGGCCGGTCCTCACCCCCTGACAGGCCTTTAAAGGACTTTTTGAGGGTTAAGACTTGGTTTTAAGGTTAGGGTTAGAATTAGGTTTTGGTTAAGGTTAGGCATTCAGTTTTTATGGTTAAGGTTAGGATTAGGGGCTAGGGAATGCATTATGTCAATGAGTGTCCTCACAAGTATAGCAGTACAGACTTGTGTGTGTGTGTGTGTGTGAATGTGTGTGTGTTTGCCAAATTTTTAATGAAATTATGTTGAATTTTGGCAGCTTTGGCAGCATGTTCTGTGGGTCACATTGCTGGTCTGTCAGACGTTCATGCTCTCTGAAGGATTTATTCTTTGCTTATCTCTGACTTTTTCCTCTGGCGCCACCCTAAGCTACGTCAGGGACAGCGGTAGTAGCTTCCATAACAACAACAGAAACCCAAACAAAACTTCATAATAACTAGCAAACTAAATATCATATAGGATTGCTGAACAACTATTTGGAAACTTAAAAGTCCATTTCTCCTCATAAGTATATCAAAACACATCTAAATACCTAAACTTTCTTAAAATATTGTATTTTCCATGAGAATGAAAGGGACATCTGCCAGTTTGCTTGGCGAAGGCGCACTGGTTGCTCATCTTTGCATGAAAAATGGTGCACAACTTTTCTTAATCATGAGATTCGTGAGGATACGTTGCTAGTAAAAACGAAAAGCCCCCAACGGTCAACTGATTTAGGATTCTGTGTAAAAATGTGTAAAAACAGTTAAAATGGCTACAATGGCTATCATCTTTATAGCAACGTTTGCTGAGGATTATGGGTAGTGTAGCATCTTCAGTTAACCAAACCAGACAAAAAAAAATCTCTGTTTCTCTGAATCAGAGGAAAAAATAACAAAAACTGATGGCCAGAACATTAACCCATCTTATTGTGAAATTAACAAGAACGCACTGGTGCTTTTATTTTGAGTAATGGCGCAGATATCACTGCAAATTCACAGCTAACGTGAAAACTGACAGTCCCTCCGTTATCCAATGGGACTGCTGCAACAATAGAAAATGTAGCACTGTAACATTATTCTGGTGACCCCTGAAAAATCTTTGCAGTAACTTGCAAATGAAGGATCACATGCACTCACTGTACAAATATTCTGAAAATAAAACATATATTTCTCAACAAAAATGGTGTCAAAACACATTCTAATGCAGTTACCATCTTAAAATGTTCTTCCAGTGAGAACAAGAGAAATGTCCACCATGACTTTTATTTTTACTGAGTGAAACTTAACAGTCATATGACTAGGATGCAAACCAACAGAAAAGAATGGGCAGAAAAAATGTGCTGTTTGTGTCCAGCCTCACAGAGCTGTTGGCTTGGCTGCACGCTGTCATATATTTATATATTTACTGATCAAGAATTTGTTACTGGAAACTTTCCTCTTTGTAATATGTTGACTTGCACACACAGGAAACAAAGTTCACATGTTCAAATGTTCATCTGACCTAAGAAAAGTCTTCAAACTGCTCGAGCTGGTTGGTGTAAAAGAACAGAAGTCGTGTTTTTCCAGCCTGGAAACTGGAAACATAAACTCACAACAGCCCACTGAGTGTTTCATCCAATCAGCTCAGTCATACTTTGTTTTCCTTCAAGAACCAAACGCATCGCTGGGAGAAACACAGGACCACAGTCAGGGAAATAAAACTCGTGTGTTGACATGTGAGGTCAGGATTATTGAGGTCATGAGGTCATCAGCTTTAAACGTAACGGGACATAAAACTACAGAAGACATAACCTTTGTCCTCATCGGCACTTACAGCCCTGGTCTCATGTAAACTACAGAGAAATGTGAGAGAAATTCTACCCACAATGACCGCCGTTTTTCATGGCTGAGAGCTGCCAGTAGCTGACAGTCTGTGGTCGTATTTAAGATCCTCACATTTCTGAGTTTCCAGCCAGAAAATTCAAAGCATTCCCTGTCAGTGTTTGAGTGGAAAAGTCTGTGACGCAGCATTTTTATCACAATGAGACTCTAAAACTCCAGAAACACTGCAGGCCATATATGCACAAAATACAGGCAAAATGTGTTGATTCTGTGATAGAGAATCCCTCTGGAGGAGAGTGTTCAAGGTGGGTGAACTGACCTGCGTCTGACCTGGGCCGATGTAGAACTTCTGCAGGATGGTGATGAGGAAGTCTTGCACCTCATACCAGGGATAGATGGAGTTAGAACCATCCAGAACGATCACAATGTCCATGAACGTCTCACATCCTACAAGATTTAAAAAAAAAACAAAAAAACAGAAAAACAAGAGATCATAATGGATGGATGGATGGTGTGTGTGTGTGTGTGTGTGTGTGTGTGTGTGTGTGTGTGTGTGTGTGTGTGTGTGTGTGCGTGTGTGTATTACTCTGCAGGGCCGGTGCGATGGTGTGTGACAGTCTGAAGTTACGGCTGACTCTGGAGCAGATTCCTGTGCTGTACAGAGAGCTTCCACACTCGTGAGACCAGAGCGGCCCACAGGTCTGAGGACAGGTTCACACACGGCACGGATAAAAACATGTGAGTTATTGTGAACAACAAGGTCAAATGAGCAAAAATGAGAAAAACACACACAGCAACAGACAGTGGAGAAGAATCCAGATCCTTCACTGATGTAAAAGCTGTAATACCACCTTTAAAACTACTCAGTTCCAGGTAAAAGTCCAAAGTGTTTTCAGCGAAGGTTTTCAGTGTCATGTGACTCACCACAAAGCTGCTGTCTTTGGGGTTGGAGGTCAGCGTCATTCCCAGCCTCATCTGGTCCTTCCTCTCAGAAACGTTGTCCAGAGAAAGTTTCCCTGATTTCAAACACATCAGTTAATCACGACACTGCACACAGTGACGTTCTGCTGTGAGCGACCTGCTGCTCTGTGAACAACATCAAACTGTATCAGACACACCTGCTTCTTCTCCTCAGGTGATAAAAAAATCAAAAAATTAGAGTCTTCAATACAGCTGGAGCTTTCTGTCACTGAAGCTTAAAGCTAGAGTCAGTGGGATTTTCCCAAAAAACAAAATACAGACTTAAACAAATTAATCCTGCTCAGTCATCACTTCTGGGCCTCTGTACATGTGTGGTGGTGAAGAGCTCCGCCCTCTGCCCGGATCTTGATGTTTTGGTTTAGTCAGGATGTTTCTATGTGGGGAGTGGGCGTGTTTCCTCCAGCCAATGATAGCGTGCAAGTGAGGTTGGGAGTGGATAAAACACAGTGACCGGACGCTGTTCAGACCGGAGAAAATGGCGGATGTGAAGAAAAGGAAATATAGCCCTGGTGAGACGAAACATCAAGCGGATAAAATTCGTTCCAGAACGAGTGAACCTCAGTTTGACTTTCAGCCACTTTCGAGCACTGAAGGAGAGGCTGGCGATGAAGAGCGACGAGGGGTTGACCTGCTTTCCGTTGGACAGGTAGGTACCAAACACCGGTGGTTAGCTTGTGTTAGCTTGCTAAATTAGCGACTTTTCCATTTGAAAAAAAGGAATAAGCTTACGTAGCTTGCTGTGTCGGTGTTGAGCTCAGGAGGAGGGGCCTAACTTGAATGCTGTGTTTACAAGCTGAATGAACAAGTGCTGCTGATTCCACCTTTTAAAAAATTGAGCCAATGTATCAGTTAGTGTATTTAGTTATACACATAGGTGTGGAACCGAGTCACATGACTTGGGCTCAAGTCAGACTCGTCTCACAAATTTGATAACTTTAGACTCATCTTGGCATTATCACAAAAGACTTACAACTCGACTTGGACTTTCGCAGCAGTGACTCGTTACCACACTTGGACTTGAGCCTTCTGACTCAAAAATACTTGAGATTTAAATGTTTGTTATTTAAAAAGTGTTCCACGAATCAAATTATTAACCCTGATTTGCTGAACTTACAACGTCAGTGCTTTTCATTCCCTGCATGTCGGTAGTTTTTTCCCCAATATCCCACTTTGTTTGAAGCATCCAACAACATCTAATCAAGTTAAAGAACAAACCATGAAGAAGTGCTTTACGCTGTCATCTTGTCTTAACCTTATCTTAAGAAGTAAATAAAAATTTTAGGAGATTTCGCAGTTTGCATAAATTTAACAGACTAGAAAAGTGTTAATGACTTGTTTGGGACTTGAAATTCAGGTTAAGGACTTCGGACCTGACTCAAGAATTGTTAGGAGCCGCAGTTTTTTGTCTTTTTCCCTTTGTTTTTTCCTCCGTTCTCCCCACCCCTCTTGTTCTCTCTGTGTGTTGTCCTGTCTTCCCTGTCTTTGTCAGTCTATTTGGCTGGGCGGGGCTGACCTGGTTTCCTCTCAACCTACTCACCTTCAAGCACCTGCCGGTCATCTTCTTTGATTACATCCTCCCCTCGCTGCCGCTTAAATACCTGGCCTCACGCTCCACTCTTCGCCAGTTTGTTGTTGTATCCTCCGTGGTTACTATTCGGCCGACTAAGCGTTTAAATTTGAGAATTTTGAAAACCTTTGAATTGTTCCTTGATCACTTTGTCTTTGTTCTTTTCGTCCAGCCCTGCCACGCTCACCTGCTCAGTTGCCTCGCCCAGCCTTGATTTTTGTTTGCTGCTCATCTTCACTGGATTTTTCCACTTCAGTCATCCCGGATACCTGCCTGTTTCCCTCCACACTCACCTGGCTCCCTTGCAGTTTGTCTCATCTGTTTCGTTGTTTATCGTTTACAATAAACTGTTGAATAACCTTCCTCTCGTTTAAGTCTGCATTGTGGGTCCAGTTTTCCGTTAAAGCTAAGGCTTCACAAGAATGTGAGCAAAGACTTGAGACGTACTTGTGACTTGCAAAACCACGACTTTGTCCCACCTCTGGTTATGAATGAGAAATCCTGTTGTTAAGCATGTTCTGGTAAAATGAAGCTGTCTGTGTCAATGTTCGTAGAAAACTGTGTTGGTTTTTCCGGTGTATAAAAATGTTCTACTTTTACTTCTTATACTTGAAGTACACTCTGCAGGTAAACTTGTGCATTTTTACCCGGTGGGATCATTAACGCCGGACTTTAACTTAGAACAGAACATTTTTATATTTCAGCAGAATCTGAAATGATAAACATAAATTAATGGCTTCATGCTTCAGTGTCCGATGTCACTGACTGTTATCACGACTCTTTCTCCACAGCACGAACTCCTGCTGTGTTTCACATGATCATGTGACCTGTCGGCCATGTTGCTCACCCAGGTGAAGCCGGCTGCAGTTTGCAGAGTTTCTGGTATCCAACGGACATCTGAACACATCACCAGTCTGCTGCTTCCCTGTGTGTTCAAAGGGAGCTCCAACCAGCAACCTGGGAGAGCACACACACACACACACACACACACACACACACACACACACACACACACACACACACACACAGGGCCTCTGATAAACTTTCCAGATGGTGAAATAAGAGAAAAAGCAGTTTAACTGTCAGTCTGCTGTTATATTTTTACTGTCTGTGACAAAAAGCTAGAAATGTGTCTTTGACACAAAAACTAAAGAGTGCACAGAGAATTAAAGCATGTTGGACAATAAAAAATGATCAATATGTTAAATATATGAGGGTGAGAAACACAGAAAACATTCAGAGTAAAAAGTTCATCGTGTAGAAGAAATATGCACATGAAAAGAAAAAAGAAAGGATCCTGTTGAACTCCAGAGCTTGTGACATTTTACACACATCTCACACTTTAAAATGTGGTTTAGTGAAAATTTGAAATATATGATTAAATCATAATATAAATATGATTATGATATATTGAATATGATAAATTGTTTTGTATAAATATGATTAAATATGATTATGGCGTTGGATTGAGAAAATATGAACAAACTAGAAAACAAAGAGGCAGGAAAAACACTGAATATTTCTTAGTTTGAATCACTTTTGAATCATTTTGCTCGGGCCGTCTTTATTCACTCCTCGTCTCTCTGAGTGAATCTGTGAAAACCGTCTTCAGCAAAATCCTCAGTCAATCAGCGGCAGAACTCTGGATTTATTTACAAGCACTTCTTTGAATTACGTCTGTTTTTCTGTCTTTTGCTGAGTGTAAATTATCACAAACACTTTGTCCGCAGATTCATTGTAACTTTGATCAAACAGCTGTGTTACAGCTTAATCACTTTCATAGATAAACTCTGGAGTTCTGTCTTTACATTTAAATAAAACATTTGCTGCTTTATGCATCTGCTCCACTACATCTCAGCAATGTTCCCTCTAAGCTGTGCGCTTGCGCAATCGCGCGCTGCTCCCGCATTCTCTGCGCACAGCAAAACTATGCAGCGCATAAAATAAAATCCAACCTGAACTGTAAATAAAATAAACACATAACAATTTATTCTGCACCAATTTGCAAGGCAACTCAGTGAGTGACAGGTGACAACAAGCAGTAACTACAGCTGAAAATATGACTAACGCTGCCCAGCCAATGATATGATGCGGTTCACATCACGTGTATTTACTTACGCAGCCAATCAATGTCATTACCAGGGCTTTATGCGTACGTGCTGCTGTTTTGCAGGTTAGCATATAGCTAACGGTTCGGTGGAGCTAAGAGAGATAAATGCTGCCGACCCTTTATTATGGCGAAATGAACAGGCTGTGGCACAACCACTCACCAAGCCAAAGTAAAAAAGAAATGCGGTTCTTTTAAGATGGAATGGCTGTCAGAGTATGTGCGAATAGAAGAACAAGAGGTAAAACTGGGTGAGATTTTTCGGAGGGAAAAGTGCGGACTGAATGGAAGTTGGACTACCTCAAGCTTCACATTCAGCAGAAAAGTCATTTGAATGCTGTTGGAATTGTACAAAGACGCAAGATGGGAATGGGGATCAGTACATTATTGCAGGAGAGCGCGAAAGATCGAGAGAAGAGGAACGAGCTGTCACACAAAAAGAAATCCGACCCCGGGCAAGTCAAAGTTCTCATCGACAATATTCTACTCAGCATCAAAATGAATGCATCAATGCTGTCGGTTCAACAAATCCACGATCACATGGCAAAGTATATGATTATACCGGAAAGCTGGCGAAGTAAAAACTATGCATTTGAATTTGTGAACTCAATCAATGAGACAGTGCAGAATGAGCCGATGTGCAGTGTTAAAAATGCACCCTGGCATACCCTGATCGTCGATGAGAGCACAGACATAACAGTGAAGAAAATG
>JAPQLA010000022.1:27087147-27097330 GCA_029822935.1 Naso vlamingii | reverse complement strand
CCTGTATTTCTCATTCAAAGGCTTATTGCAGACCTTCTGTCTGAAATCATTTTTTTGTTTTTCCAAAAATTAGACAAGATTTCTTTCGGGAGTGCAGTTAGTTACAATGTGAGCTCCATGCTAGCTCTGAAAGCTTGACAGACGAAGCAAAGGTAACTAAGGGGGGCGGGGATAGGCGAAGCGTCAGTTTTAATGTTGCACTGACTCCACCTTTAATAATACAAATATAAGCACAATATGCTGTAAAATGAATGAATTATGTGATGAAAAAATTGCCTGAAAAGCTCCGAATTGCATTTTTCTGAACTTTTTAAAAAATGCCTGTATTTACTCCAAACTGTTGAGTCAAGACATGAAAAGTTTTTCACCTCTCTGGTTTGAGTCACATGAAAATCACACCTCAGTTCCTGCATCTTGTCATGTGTTTATTTTGAGTTCACTTGCCTCAGTTTGATTTACTTTCAATTTTTTGCCATGACATTGTATGTAATGAAATCTGTCCTGATGTTGGCAGTGTTGAGAATGAGCAGCCTACTTATCAGAAACCCTTCACTGCACTCACACACACCTTCCTCCTCTTCCTCTGTCCTCCTCCTCCTCTCTGCTCTGCACCTCTGGTTTCAATTAAAGTCTGTATTGGGAGGGTCATTTGACAGGAGGAGGGAGGGAGGACTGGACGACCTTCTGACGCTGCCAAGTCTGAACAAAAAAAAACGAGATAATAAAGAACGATGAAAATGACGTCACTGCACTTTTTCAGGTCTATTTTCCACATCAGGAAAGTGAGAACAGCCTGGAAAAAGGAGCAAAGAGATGATTTCATCCTTTCAGCACGAGTCCAACAGTGAATTCAATCTGTAGCATCCAAGTGAGGAAGGAGGAAAAAATCAAATATATTATGAGTAAGGACAGGCATTCTTCCTCGATCAGATCATTACTATGACATTTCTTTGTGTGACACAAGAGAAAGATTTTGATGGAAAAAGTCTAAATTTTTCTTTCTTCAAGGTTTTGAATTCAGAAACTATTTCAGCTTTTTCTTTTCAGCTCTGGCAGCTTCCACAAACTGTGTGACTCTCTTCCAAATAAGAGCAGCTCTGTACAGACAAACCTTCATAGAAATAAAACTGCATGATTGTTGTGATTTTTCATATTTCCTTTCTGTAGATAGAATTGGTTACTCATTGCTGGTAAAAACATTCAAAAAAAATCTTTTTCGATCAAGTTTACAGTCTGAAGATTTGCACTGCAGAAAAACATGAGAGCATCTTAAAGCACAAATGTGAAACAGTACTTTCATTGTGTTGAGTATATTAAAGTGTTTTGGCAGGATGGATGATACGGTTTACTTGTCTGAATGTTAAATTCTTTCTTTTCTGTATTTTTTGAAAGAAAGAATGTGAAGAAATATAAATTACTGTCGGCAATGACGCCTCCCACAAGAGTCTACGGAACACGGCTGATGAGTTATGGAAGGGGTGGAGCTAAAGTGAAGGGGCGGGGTAATCCATGTCCAGTTAATGTGTACCTTTTTTTTTGAAAATGTTACATGAATCCATTTAAAAGGTTATTCGCCTTTTTTTGTCACAGGCACCTCCCACTGCCACGCCCCCTTTTAGCCAATTGGTACGAACACCAACACACACCCTCACACACACACACTTGACCTCTTCCTCCACTCGCCCTCGCCCTTTGACAGCCACAGTTTTCAATGTGGCTCTGAAAAAATTCTCTCTTTTTGTAAATTCAGATTTCAGTCGGGTACGAAGTTTTGTGAAGTCATGATGTCTTCTATTCTCTAGTTGATATGATACCGAACAAATTAGACAATCAGAGTTTACAGAGGTTATAAAAAATATTACTACTCATCAGTCTGCTCAACAAAATTTTAAATCTCAATATTTTTTAGTTTTAAAATTTTCTTCTGATCTCATTTTAACCTTAAAAAGAGTTTTTTTAATCTCATTTAATCTCATTTCATTTTAATTATAGTCTTACTTGTTTTCACATTTGCTTTATTTTTTTTCATATTACCTCAGTTTGTGTCGTGATTCTGGGTTTGGGTTTGGGTTGTTTCCTGTGTTTTGCTTGAGGAGTGGTTTTTTTTAGAGGCTGGGCGTGGCTTCCCTAGTGACACCTGTGCCTCATCTGCGCGCTCCTGGTCTTGTCTTCAGATTGTTGCTGCTCCTCTATGTGGTACACTACGGCCAGTTTCTCCAGTGTGTTTTCTAGTGTTTCTCGTCTCCAGAGCTGCATTAGCTGAACCGTTTGCATTTCTTCCCCTTCTTGTTTCCAGACTTTGTGCAACAATCAGCTCCACAACCGCTGCCTCACCACCGCCCGGCCTCTTTTCAGCCTCGTCTGCACCGCCGCTCAGTCTGAGCGTTTTCGACAAATTTCCTTTTTTCCCCATCTCCCTTGTCCCAGTGTCCAAGTTAATCTTCCAACTGACACAGTTAGTTTAATCTAATTCGATAGCTTTTATTTAGTCTCATCTCATCTTTTCTGACACCAACTTTACTTTTATCTCATATCGACTAAAGCCCGCTGACCGAACCTTTAATCTGTAAAAATTTGCAAACGTTTTAACTTTTCTAATATCTCATCTCATTTCATCTTATATTATCTCATTTTACTGTATCTCTTTAAATTGATTAATTTTTAAAGGAATCATTAATCAAAAAGTACTTTAATCTAATGTAGCTAATAAATCTCATCTCATTTTATTTCAGCTCAACATCTGGTTCATTTTATCTTCCTCCTCAGTAATTCTCTGTAAACTAAACTAACTTAAAGTTATTTGTCTTCAAATAAAATTCACCTCTGCTGCCTCCATATGTCATCCATGTGGTGGATGACATGTGTGTTGAATTTAAGGGAGTCACACTCTGCCAGTGAGGACACATTAAATTCTGAAGTTTCCTCTTTAAAAAAAAGTCATAGAGTTTTCCTGTAAATTAAACCTGCCAGCTCTGATCTTTGTGACTCTCGCTGTTTCTGTCTTAGTGTTCTTGAGCCAGGCATTGATTTCATACCAGCCTGTGACCCTTTCACTCCTTGCTCACCTCTGACCATGTGTGTGCCACAGTATCTCCTCTGAGCGCTCCGGTTCGATTTTGAAGAAGCTCATTAACACAGCTGGAGGAAAATTCTGCCTGCTGCCGGTTTGTTTGCCTCTGAGGGCAGCAGAGGTGAGTTTGACTGCTGAAGACAAAAATACAAGAGACTGGAGAAGAGAGGAATAACTGAACGGAAACTGCTCCTGTCCGAGTCAAGCCAAGGACCGGCTCGATTTATCGGAGCTGCTGGTGAAGGACGGAGAAAGATTTGGCAGCGACACGAGGTCAGATCCAAGTCTGACAGATTCCTATCACAGCCACGGCATGATTTGACTGATTTGGATGATCCTCTCTGGCACTGATGGCACATTCCTCTGAGTGTGTTTGTGTGTGTGTGTGCGCGTGTGTGTGTTCATACTGATTTTTCCAGATGTGTGTTAGCTGCTGGCGTAATTGAAAAAAGATTAATATCCATCTGCAGCTACTGCAGAAACAAAGAGAATATTTTTATCCAAAGAGAAACAAAGTCTGTGCTGTTTTTGCAAAACCTCCAGTTTTTCAGATCAGACGCTGCAGTGAGAAGCGAGTCTAACCAGGTCAAAGATGGGAGACATTTAGTGAACCATGCTGCAGTCGCTTCCCTCAGCACACAGACAGACAGACGGCTTCACTGGCTCAGCATCACTGCAGCCAGATAACCCTTCACCTCTGTGATGGACAGCTCGGGTCAGAGGTCATGACCCTCACAGTCTGTGATGCTTTCTGAGCTGTCAGGTTTGTGTCGGAGCAGCAGCAGAATGTAACTGCTGTCATCTGGACAACCACATCACAATCTCAAAACTCCTTTTAAAAATCTTTAAAATGATCTCTGTGATAAACCAGGTCACAAGAAGCATCAGTACAATCATTTGAATGATACATTTTTCGGTCATTGGTCACATTTCTGCGATCGCTGGATCAAAAAGTTCTGGAAATGTGATGAGATCTCGCAGCATCTCTTTCTAAGGTCAGAATCAAATATTTCAGAAAATATTCATTTCCTTTAAATATGACTAGCGAGCAAATTGTGTGAGTCAGAATCTGAGTGAAAAACGCTTTGTGGTGGATGACATGTGTGTTGAATTTAGTCACACACACACAAAGTCACACTCTGCCAGTAAGGACACATGAAGTTGTGAATTTTTTGAATGAAGCCTGGTGTGAGAGCTTCTCCTTGCATAAGATGACACGTCTCACAGATTTCTTGATCATCCTCCAGCACACACTCTGTTTTCTCAGACTGGCTGAAAAAATTAAGAAGGCATTTTATTTTCTTTAGTTATATAAACCTTTTTTCTGCATCTGACAATTTTATCAGGCTATTCTGATCCCGAAGCTGAGCAAAATAAAACCATCACACACGTCTGTGGCTACTCTGAAGAGCAAATGTAAAGGCGAACCCAAGTCACATTTTTCTGTTTGCTTTGTTTTGTGCAAGTGAAGGGTCACATGGGCGGAGTCTATAGTAATACAAGAGAGACCGAACAGCTGCCAGGACAGTCTGAGGCACCATCACGGTCTATTTTTGATTTTTAAAGCCCATTCACTGCCATTCACAATGTAACAGGGGATAGAAACACTATAGGACAGGTGAAAGCTGCTAGCTATAGGTAATTCACCCTTCTAAAGAGAACGTCTGCGTTTATTTGGTCAAAAATCACAGAGCGAGATGGGGGGGGGGCGTGGAGACCAAAGTTATTACGAAATAGTTCCTCTCAAGTGCTGCCATCCTAGCTGGAATATTATTTTGACACAGACGTTCTTTTTACTAATGTTGTCACACATTTTCAGCTACTTTCTGTTACATTTATTGAATATGGACAAAATGTCAACAAACACCATATCTCATAGATAAAGCCATTTTTGGAAAAATGGGCGGGGTTGATGTGACCTGTGTGGCTGATGTACAAAGGACAGAGGCATGTAGGAACACTTTAGCTTCATTCACTTTGCTGCATCATGTGACTATTTTACAGGGGAAAACAAACCTGTATGAATCTGTGAGCCTCGACTACCCCACGTTATTTCCACATCGATATCAAATTCCAGGTGTTGCTGCCCTTGTTGTCTCTGCTAGCAGCTGTTAAGCAGGTAAATTGTGCATTTTATCATCACACTACTACTGCTTACATGTGCAGGAGGAAAGATATCATTCAGTGAACTGCGACAGTTCCCGTGTTCAGCCCTACGCTGACTGGAACAACTTTCTCAACAGAGTTGTGGTTCCAGAGGAATGGCAAGCAAACTTTTACAAGTTGAGATCAGTCTTGATCTATCTCAGCGAAAACCTGCGTCTGCATGTGGAGGAAACGACAACGGTGTGGACGCTAGTGGATGTTTTCACGGTGACCTGCACGTTGTAATAACGTAACTTAAGTAACGAGGAAAGACTCTGGAAAGCTGCCAGTGCATTTGGATTATCCTGACAAGTTGTTTTTGTCGTCACTGGACAGTTTGTAGACCGTCATCATCTTCCTGGAGCCAGATTAATGTCACATCAAAACACGGCGTACAGAGACTGAGGTGACGGAGTTCATCATCGGTGAGTTCTGTCACAATGCCTGAGAGTTACTGACTGCACACACAGCGAAGTAAAACAACCACTCACTAATTTCCACAGACTAGATCACAGAAAGAGGAAACATTCTTTGACTAAACAGGTGCTGTGTGACGTTGAGTGGTCATGTGATGTGCGTGTAGTCTGCCTGGAGAGTCGAGCTGCTACGGAGCTCACGCCATGCATGCGTATGCGGAGCGTCTTTGATTTTTATACAGAGTCTGAACTTTGAAGACGCAGCAGTGTGGATGTAGCGCGCGATGCTCCTTTAAGACAGGTTACTGGGACTCAGAACTTGTTTCCAGAGGTCATTAAAATGTCTCGAACATCACAAACAGTCTCCCTGTGTGTTACCAACCACAGACAAGCAGCAAAAAACAACAACATCATGACTGATGTGAGTTTAATGATCCACCTAAGAGCCACAGCATACCAAAAAAAAAAAAAAACACTTCACCCTCTGAGCTGGTGGAGAAAGAGCCATCACCTCACAGCGTGCACTCGCTGCCTGCAAGCTGAACCTCGAGGGAAACATCACGGCCCTAAAATCTGCACTAATCCAGTTTGAGAGCCAGAGGGATCAAAACGCTGCAGCTTTAGTGTCTGGAAACAAAGTTTGATCAGAGGGAAACAGGAAAACCCCCTCTGCCCTCATCCACTCAGACTGAAGTGTTGAACGTGTAAATTTGATCAACACGTGCACAAGTGTTTTTCTTCTCCGTCGTTACAGTGACATCACAAAGGCTTGATGCTGCCTTCAGGTGCTTTTCATCAAACACACACTGAGATCCTTATTCACAGATTATATTTAAATTTGCAAACACATTCATTCTCCCTGCGGGCTGAATCTTTTGATTTTGGGCTCTTTCAAGCATTTCTTTAGCTCCACCTTCATGGTCAAACTCTCTACTTTGGATGCATTTCCGGGGACGAGGAACCTGTGGAGTAACTCAGAGTGTCTCCTCTTCAGAGTCCAGCGTCCAAATCAAGGAGGTTGTGCTTTCCAAAAGTACAGGAACTCTGTGAGAGGAGTTTGCAACACAACTCAGCCACCATTTTAAAAGGAAAACTGCACTTTTTTGCAAATGTAGCCGACTCATCCAAAATCCTGATGTAAGACAAGAACATCAATGCCTTTCTCTTTTCTGTGCATTCAGTAAGTCTCTAAATACTCGCCCCACAAGACGGTTTTGCACGTTCCATGGAAGTGATGGCGAGACGTCTTTACGGCCATCTTTAGCCTCTAAAACACATCCAAAAATCTACAACTACACTCCATCTACATGTGACCGTTTGAAAGTTTGAAATTTTGCAAAAATGAAATGCAAATTGTTCCCATCAACTGGTCTGAAGCAAATAAACCAGGATGTCACACATAGTTTGGTCAGAAGATGGCGGTACAGGAAACGTCACACACGGCTGTAATAAACAGTAGAAGTCGAGGTTGCAGACGGGAAATAAAACATGGAGGTATCCCGTCCTTGTTTGACATCATAAATTGCCGTAATGTTCTTCAGATGAGATTTAGCGATACTCCGGTCTCCACGTCGCTCCACACCTGCCTGTTGTTGTTGTTGTTGTTGTTATCAGCTATGTTTTCCCAAGTTTGTGAAAATGCACATCAAATATGTTTATGGAAACATGGATACTGACATTGTGGGTGAAAACACCAAGGAACTAGTTGTTTGGGTGTAGTGACACAGCACCTCGGACACAATGCAGTTATGCTCTAAAAATGACGAAAATGATATTATTTTATAACATGATGAATATGCGCTATCACAACATGTAGACGGAGCTTGTTGGAGATATTTGGACATGTTTTAACGGCGCTAGACGATGGTTGAAGCATCTCCCGATCACTTTTTTTTAACATGTAAAGCTGCTCACACAGGGCGAGCAACCTCGAGAACGCACAGAGAAAGGAAAGACTCAATTCCCTAAAAAAGTGCAGTTTTCCTTTAAAAATCTGCAGCTATGACTTTCATCATTCTTGTATATTTGTGTGCAAAAAAAAAAGGATTCACTTTTTTCCCTTCAGCAGATGAATTTGTCTGATCTTCAGGAGTCTTTAAACGCAGGAAACAACAGACTGAAATAAACCTTTCATTCCCCATGAACCGCAAAAATTGGGCACTTTGGGTGGGAACACAACTGTTGTGCACAAATTACAGCAACTGATGTTATAGCAGACTGTTCATGCTCCCCAGAGGATAAATGCTCCATCAGGACAAATTTTATATTTAACCACATCAATGAATAAGGACTGAGACCACAGGAAGGAATCAGAACAAACCCGTGTGCTCTGCTTCAAAGATCCTTGCATGGATCATGCACATGAAGCATCACACTCAGTCTCTGTCTAAAAACAACACAGCAACAGATGAAGCTGTTTCAGTGGCTGTTAGAGTCACCAGCTGTTGGCTGTGAGTCAGGCAGCGTTACAGCAAGACGTATCTGATTTCAAACTTTTTAAAAAAAAAATTTTTGATGTTTTCTTAGAAAAACTGAGATTTCTGAATCATGTAGAGCCTGTCAGTGAAACCATCCTGCAAAAAACTCAAAGCTTCACATGTAAAGAATGATTATTTTTCAGCACCTTTCACACCCCTCTGTGCACCTCTCTGCACCGTATCCATGACAACAGGTGGTTTTCCTTCAGGGCTCTAATTTAGAGGCTCAAAACTCACATCAACAATCCATCAGCAACACCACATCCTTCATCTCTCTCTCTCTCTGAGCTGTGCTGTGTTTGCTGCTCGCTCGCTCACCTGGCAGGAAGCTGCAGGTCCACAGCAGCAGAAGAAGAAGGTGGTGATAATCCATGAGTGTGTGTGAAGATGAACTGTTGACACAAACAGACGGACGAACAGAGTGTGTGTGTGTGTGTTTGTGTATGTGTGTGTGTGCGTGTGTGTGTGTGTGTGTGTTGGTGGGTTGATTCGCAACTCTGCTACTCTGATGAAGGAGAGAATAAGAGAGAAGGAGGAGGAGGAGGAGCATGGGAAACCCACCTCCCCTTGCCTGACACACACACACACACACACACAGAGGAATCTCTGGTTTTTAAAGAGCCTTTAACTTCACCTTCCCTCTTCAGAACAGGAGCTTCAGTGTCCCGATTGGTGCACAAACAGGAAATGCCTTCATTTCTGTGTGTGACCAGATGTTAACATCTGTCCAATTATCCTGGAGAGAAAGTTACTGCTGAGAATCCCTGCACCGAGCATTTACAGTTAGAATAATAACACAAAGTTTATTAATGTTGCACCTTTTTTCTAATAAAGTTGCAAGATGCTCCATGGTAAAAAAAAAACACACACACACACACACACACACACACACACACAAAACATAATAAAAGAAAAGAAAAAAATATAAAACAAGATTTAAAAAACATTTAAAAAGGAATAAAGTTTTTTCCTCTTAAGCTCAACCATCAAACATGGAGAAGAGCAGCACCTTCAACTCAGTATCAAAGTTTATAATAATAAAATATCTTCAAACTTCAGCACTGATGTTTTCTGACATTCACAGAAATCACTCAAGACTGACACAGTTTGTTTAACATGGAGCATTTTAAACAATGAGTTTATAAAGAATTCACTGAATAACTTCAACCAACACCAAGTCTGAACCATAAAACCTGTGGTTGACTTTGTGAAGATCAGCTTCTTGTTCTCAAATAGAGTGAGTCCCCACACTGTAATTGTGTCAACACGTTTTTGTTACCACAAACACACACACACACACACACACGTTCCCTCCCCATCAATAAAAAGATACAGCCAAGCTGCGAGCTGGACGGCAGCAGGCGACTGGAAATAACAAGTGGAAACTCAGAGTCAAAGCAGCAAAGTTAAAGTGAAACAGATGGTAAAACAGCCAGAAAATGAGCCTGAAGGTCAGACAGTGAACACGACACCCCACTGCTGTCCAACATGTGCACAGACAGACAGACTGATGGACGGACAGGTGGGAGCTCACCTGTCCTCTCAGCTGCTGGAGCAACGTGTCCATGTGTTGATGGAAAGTTAACAAAGATGTCAGTTTTTGTGTGTTTCCTCTTCATGTGAGTCGTCACACAACAAGCCGTGCAGAAGCTCCAGCACATGTTCACCATCTGACGTCTGAAATTAGACGGCTAAACGATGAGAGATCGTCACAGACTGTTCCTGTTGTGCACAAACGCTGCTGCTGCACAGTGATGTTCATGTAACGGGTTCAAGCTGTTCCAACTTTCATCAGCTGATCATCAGCAGCACCTGAGTTACACACAGATTTTAGCCTCACAAGTAACGACTCAGATTTTGACTCAGATGGCAGCTTTTGTGTCACAGACATGAGATTTTCTAAAAGAGATATGACTTCTTTTTTTTTTCTTTTCCTTACTTGTCTCCCTCCTGACTTCTCGACAAGAAGATAGATCCCATTCTTTGGACTGTGCGTGCAGTAAGAAGGAAGAGACGGGCAGAGCTCGCCCACCGCTAATTAGCTTAGCTCAAACACTGGTAGTCAATGGGAAGTG
>JAPQLA010000022.1:27054361-27064729 GCA_029822935.1 Naso vlamingii | reverse complement strand
GAGTGTGTGTGTGTGTGTGTGTGTGTGTGTGTGGTCTTACTGATCCTCTGTAACACTTCTTAACATCTTCGTAGGACAGATCATCGATCAGCTGCAGCCTGCAGGAGACATCACATTACGTGTGATTAGATCAGGTTCAGCGAGAAAAGACAAACAAAGATGCTGCAGCAGCTGAGACGAGAACAACACCAGCAGAGAGCAGCGAGGGTTAGAGTGGAAACCCGGCTCTGCAATGGGAAATTTAAAGATTTTCCTAATCAGAAACACTTACTGGATTAAGAGTAAATGTATTTGTGCAAGAAGTAGAAAAATGCAAGTAAATTCAAGAAGAGGGATTTGTTAAACAACATGCCTCTGCAGTGTGACCGTAGGGTCACAATGTGATCATCAAAGTGATGCATCAAAATATCACCACTGTCACCAATGACACCATCATAAATATTTAATGGAGAATTTTCTCAACATGTAAAGAACACTTCTTCCTTCAGTTTAAAGGTAGAGTCAGTGGGATTTTCCTAAAAAACAAAATACAGACTTATACAAAGTTCATCCTGCTCAGTCATCACTTCTGGGCCTCTGCACCTCTGTGGTGGTGACTGTCTGCAGAGCTCCGCCCTCTGTCCGGATTTGGATGCTTTGGTTGACCCCAGGATTCCACTGGATGCGTGTGCATTGCGGATTGGCTGTGTTGCGTGTCTGCTCCGTGCTCCACCGTCCGTAAACACTCACCAGCTGCGCAGCACGGCAAACAGCTTGAGTCACAAGACCACGAGATTTTGCGGTAATTAAAATATAACATGCGACCACCATCTCTGAAAACCTCTGATCTGTTCACTTCAGGCCTGGGTCCAACCGTTATGACGTTTTGTTAGTGTAGCACAGTGAAATATGATCTGCCATCAACGTGGAGTTTTTTTTAAATTTTAAAAATCAACCGGATGTTTAACTTTGCTTCTGTACCCGACTTCCTGTCCCGCACAATCTGCTCTGTGCTGAATTGCCACATTGTGCTCCGCCATCCAGCAAAAACAGAAGTCCTGCGTATCAGCTGCAGAGGCTCCGGATCACCACAGCTGTGACGGAGTCAGAACACAACGCAGCCGCAGCCGGTGGAAGTTCACACATTGACTAAAATTGAAACGAATCAGCTCCGCTGCCACACTGGAGTGCAGACGCCATGCAGACGCATCTGGGTTAGGATGTTTCTGGGCGGGAAGTGGGTGTGTTTTCTCCAGCCAATGACAACGCGCAGGTAAGGTTCAGAGTGGATAAAATACAGTGATTGGACATCATTCAGACAAGAGAAAATGGTGTGGACGTGAAGAAAAGGAAATGTAGCCCTATGAGGCAAAACGTCAAACGGATAAAGCTCGTTTCAGAACGAGAGTGAATCTCAGTTTGGCTTTCAGCCGCTTTGGAGCACCGAAGGAGAGGCTGGGGATGAAGAGCGACACGGAGTTGACCTGCTTTCTGTTGGACAGGTAGGCGTCAAACACCGGCAGTTAGCTTGTGCTACCTTGCTAAATGATCGACTTCTCCATTAAAACAAATGTAATATTCCTACATAGCTTGCTGGGTAGGCACAAGCAGTATAGGTCCATGCTACGATACTTGTGGTGGCCTTGAGTCGGGGGGAGGGACCTAATTTGAATGCTGTGTTTACAAGCTGTGACAAACAAATGCTGCTGACTCCACCTTTAACACGTTCATGCAACATCAACACACCTGCAGATACGTGGCTTCACCTGGACGGAATGGAGAACACAACTGTAACCTGGAGAGTAACTAGTAACTAGAGCTGACAGTCAAATGTAGTGGAGCATAAAGTACAATATTTGTCTCTAAGGATGGAGACAGATTGTAACATAAAATGAAAATACTACATGAAATAGTAAAATACAAATACTTCAAACTTGGACTCAAGTATGTTATTAAATGTACGTAGTTACATTCCATCACATTCATATAAGACAAGTTGATGTTTTTGTGTTTGTGGCAGAGAAAGAGAGAGAGTGAATGACCTGCAGCAAAGTGCCTCTGTCAGGAATCGAACCTGTGCTGCCTTGAGACATGTTTGAGATGGACTCAGTTTAAAGTAGCGTTGAGTAGCTGACAGACAGAAAAGTCTGATATAAATACAGTCCTGTCACTCATACGCGTCTGTGCTGTGTCGGTATAGCTGTCTCATCAGAACATCATGCAAACTGTTTCGTCCTGTCATCAGCAGCCATGCGGCCGCGAGGATGTAAATGTGACCACAGATAACAGCGTCTGCATAACACACATCACACTGTCCTCGTGTTCACTCAGGGTTCGCTGTGACGGCAGGAGATCCAAACCAGCAGCTGCAGAAAACCTGCACAGCCGACCAGCTGTCTCACTGACACACAAGCAGGTCCGCCTGTCTCACCTTTCCTGTTTTCAGCCTAAAGAGGTCCAGTTTTAATAAACTGAGCCTAGAAAGAGCCAATAAAACAGAACCGTGTCTTATTTGATTCCAACCGCAGAAAGTTTTTACACACAGGTTTCTGACATGCTCGTAATGCCACTGAAAACACAACCTGCTCCAAAATACATCTCAAATGTCAAAACAAAACCAGTTGCAAGCGTGAACTTCCTGTGAAAAGATCAGCAGAGAGACTGAAGGCTGTTTACACACACACACACACACACACACACACACACACACACACACACATACACTGACCTGCTTCATGAAGGACGGTCATGACCACAAATCAACATGAAGTTCCCACAAACAGAAAATCACACAAGGATCCAAACACACCGTCAGCGACTGGATTTGCATTTGTGCATGAAGCTCATTGTGTGTGTGTGTGTGTGTGTGTGTGTGTGTGTGTGTGTGTGTGTGTGTGTGTGTGTGTGTGTGTGTAAGCGTGAGAGAGGAGAAAAACAGTAGCTCTTGTGGACAATCACTCCTTTCACACACACACACACACACACACACACACACACATAAAAGAAGTAATTATGCGAACAGTTTGAAAGGGGAAAGTGGAGCAGAGAAGCGGTCGTGTCCTTCACACTGAAAACTGTTGACATGTCAAACAAGCAGCATCACTGTGGAAGAGGAAGTACTGCAGTAAAAGTATTGATACCACACAGTAAAAATACACTTAGAGTAAATTCTTCTGTTCTCTGTGACCTCCTGCATTCATGCCACAGCAGAATTTTCCTGCTGAAGTTGATTTATTTTGTTTCAAACTGCAACTAATGATTCTCTTCATTCTGGATGAATCTGCTGATTCTTTTCTCCATCTATCCATCAGTGTTTGATTTGTATTTGCTTTGTGTATTTTAAACAGGGTCATAAAAAAACACAAATTAAGGCTGACTTAAATTTAGTGATATTTGGTTAAAATCATAATGATTTCATTAGAATGAAATAAAAATCTGTTGGAATTCACATTTTTAAAACCGGCTGTGTTTGTGCCTTTGTGTGGTTGTTGGTGGGTTTGAAGGAACATTAGCTCTGTGTCAGCAGAAGTGAATTAAAGCTTTAAACCAGCTACACACACACACACACACACACACCTCCTTCCCATCAGCCTCTCGGTCTCTCTCTGAGCTCTGCTGCCTGGAAACGTGAGCTGACTGCACGTGCTGCAGGCAGAAACACACACACACATGCGAGCACCCATACACACACATACACACACACACACACACACACACACACACACACACACACACACACACACACATGCGCGGCCTCTCATCCTGCAGCTTGTTTAGTACGTGACAGGACTAACAGAGCAGTGAGAGAGACGCTCAGGCTTTCCCTCTCTGTGTATTGTCTGTCCTGCACGTCTCCTCAGCTTTCATCTTCTGCCAAACACCCCAACACACACACACCCCAACACACACACACACACACACACACACACACACACACACACACACACACACACACACACACATTGTGAGGAGGACTAATGAGCGAGTTGGTTAATGGGGAGGGATCTGGAAGTGAATCATCCACAGTTTGGACTTGGTGTATGTCTGTCCACAACATCTGGATGCTTCTGTTGTCCAGCTGTGAGGCTCATCCACCTGCAGCCTTACTCTGAACACATCTGTTTCCTCAGATCAAAACACAGCTGAGCTGATGTAACATGTACGAGGACTATTTCATAACAGCAGTTCAGTATTTATATAAAAAAACGCACCAAGGCAAAAACAGCTGAGAGGTCGAGTTCAGAGACTCAGACATGCCGACGAGACGTTTACGATTTACGCTTCCTCACTCGACACATTTCAAAAGCGTCGCTCAACAGGAATGAAAGAGCAGCGTGACGTTTGTAGTTTATGCTTCAGTGAAAGATTTAAGTCGTCTCTATGGTAACCATATTTGACACGAACAATAGAATATCAACAAGCAAGTTCAGTTAAAACTGTCTCCATGGAGACTGTAACATTGACCAATCTCATTAGGCAACATAACAAAACTCTGCAGCCACGTGAAGTGAAATGAAAGTGTCAAGCGATGCATTTTTCTGTTGAAATTACATCATTTTTGTTGAGTGACCTTTGGCAGACAGGTAACAGCAGCTGTCACTCAGAGAGGCCACGCCCATTATGATGCAGAACTTTAAGTCTGAATATAATTTAAATAAGTAAGTTATTTTTACGCTCTGTAATGAACAGGTTAATGAGCTACATGTTCCAGGCTGTAAACAAGCTTATTTCGGCTGTACATTTGGACATTAGGTTCTGTGGAGACTGACATGCTTTTGGAGCCTCAAGTGGCCATCTGAGGAACTGCAGTTTTCAGCAGGTTGCTGTTTGCCATAGACCATATCAACACAGCAAGTTCAAGGTAAGACAACAACCCAAACAGCGGTGCTGATCTCTTGCACATTTGTGCCCATTTTTCTTCCTGCCACATACGAACATTTGGCTTAAGTCTGATTCCTGATGACGAAATAATTTTTGTCTTTCCAAGAACCCGTCACTTCATCAGGTTACATCCCTCTGAGTTCCTGTTTGTAGCTAAACTGCAGTTACTCACCTGAAGGGCAGGGGGCAGTGTCCATCATCCTCTCTGGGGGCCTCAACCTCATGGGGGGGCAGGACGCTGACATCATCACTCTGCTCCAAATTCTCTGACATCATTATTGTTGGCCTGGATGGTCTGAAGAGCAAAATGTTAAACAGTGATTATAACATTTCAGTTTGCTTTGACGTCGTTCTCTGCAGGCGAATCCTTCACAGCGTGCAGTGATGAAGCAGACAGAAAACATAGCGCTGCACAAACACCGTGCTGGAAGATGGAGAGACAATGATCAGGAGGAGATGAGGAGTGGGTGGGAGGACCAAGGACCCAGCATCAGACAACAAGCTCTAAATAAAGAGGTGTGACCAACATCCAGCGAGGCAGAAAAGATGAGATGAAGAGTTTCCTCTGAAGGAGCAGAACCTCCGAGACCAACATCACACGCAGACACGTTTGATTCCTCTGGTACCATGAAACACCAAAAGTAAAAGTGCTCAACGTGACAAATTTATCAATGTTATAATAACTTTAAAGGGATACACCAACTTTTTTTTTCTCTTTGTTATCTGCCTCCCTCCTGAGTTCCAGACAAGAAGATAGATCCCATTCTTTCAACTGTGTGTGTAGTTACAAGGAAGAGACGGGCAGAGCTCACCCACCGCTAATTAGCTTAGCTCAAACACTGGTAGTCAATAGGAAGTGCTAGCCTGCCTCCACCTAAAGTCATCAGATTAACTTTCCAACAACTCTAAACGGTCCTGTGAGCTTGTTGTGACTTGTTTATTTACCATGTTATGTTATTTTTTGACTCAGATTTGCACTTTATGTATTTCTTCTTCTGCTGCAGTTTACTTCCAGTACATATTTGATTCTAAATTACATAAAGTAATCTCTATCTTAATGTATTCCTTTTACATTAGGTGTTGATATTAAAGTAACTGCTGTGGCTCCTGATTTAACTGATTTTATTAGTTTTTACTGATTTTATTAGTTTGTTTATTGTTTTTCTTTGTTTCCACTCCCTGCAGTTGTTTCACTGGTTCATGTTTACATGTAAACATACAGCTGTGTATTACATGTTTTATGGTTCAACAGTTAGTTCACACCAAACAAATCTGACTGAACAAGAGGCACTCCATAAGTGTTGATATAGAGTGCAACAGCACTGGGACTTTTGACTTCATGTATCACTCCGCCTCACAGGTGTTCTAATCACTAACTGTCAGTTGCCAGGTTACTTTGTAACAAACTGCACCGAAGAGATGGACATTTTTCCAGACTGTCTTCAGAGAAGGACGAAAAGAAGGAAAGAAGAGAGCAGGAAAGTAAAGTTGCGAGCCCTTCTGTGACTTATAAAGTAAGCTAATGTGCAGGAACATGTTAGCTGTTTGTGTTGCTTAGCAATGATTAAATAAACAAATCCTAATCTGTTTTTTGTTTATTACTGTCAACTAAATGGAGTTTGTAAAACTGTTGTATAAAAGCAATATCACACTCAAGGTCGTGCTGTTGGACTGAATATCGTCTCGGCTGTGGTGACCTACGAGTGACGACATTTGGCACACCAGCACGACCTCGAGTGAATCCGTCACACAGTCCTTTAGTTTCAGTGATGATCTTCCTACAGCTTCTCAAATTTGAAATTTTTCTGGTTCACTCGGCCATTAAAGACACTGAACTGAAGTTTTGTGGGTTTTTGACTGTTGCAGGACAAATCAAGCTGTTTAGATGCAAAAAACAAATGAGGAGCACTTTTAATTATACATATATTTCTATGTTGCGAAATAAACAAAATATTGGAGTATTATGATGATTATTGGGGGTGACTCTCTTAGTGGTGAGAGAGCAGCAGTGTCTCTGCAGTATAACAGTTATTACTGCGGCTGATGCTACAATGAGCAATATTTTTGGAAATAGATTACAGTGCTGGACTCAGGTTGTTTGTGTTCATCATTAAGATGTTTCTTGGTTTGGATTTGACACTATATGGAGCACAGAACAGTTCTGTGTTTGCTGATGTGAGGAGTATTTGTATCGATGATGAAGAGCGACGAGGCAGAGCTCTGATTGGCTGTAGAGAAAACCTTTGATCTGAAGATCTGAAACGCTTATGCACTCAAATTGAACACACAGCACACACTCACACTGAGGATACTCTCTCCTCTGTTGCCATGGCAACGGCATGAAAAGAGGCTGCTCAGATGAAGTGTTTCACTGTTCGTCTCCATGTCAGCATAACTCAGGAGAGAAATGCAGTTTTCTAACAGTCAGTGTGAAGAAAACAGACGAGAGGTAAAAATGAGCCCAGCTGCTTGGTCGTAACCTGTTTTCCTCTGGTGATTCCACTTCACAGGATTTATTTCACTACTGGATCAACATCAGGAATGCACTGCTGACTCTGAGCCCTCAGACCTGCACCGGCTGCTTTGTTTCCTGGTTTTCCTCGGTGTGTTCGCTCAGTAGTCGTAGGTTTTCCTGCTGCTGTTTGTGTATGAAAACACGCTTTGCATGGTGTCGGTGCTGTGACCTCGGACGCAAAAAACAGACAGAAGTCAGACTGAATGTCAAACCACAGCGAGAGAGCGCTGCGTCATCTGATCACCCGGTTCTGCTTCATTCAAATGTAATGCGACTAATTTGACAATAAAACAATTCAAGTGAGAAAATGCATCGAAGTATCCACAGTTACTCTTAGAATCAAACTACATTTGGTGATTTTCATGCTTTCTAAGAACAAAAGATTAAAAGATGTTTTTTTTCCCGGTAAATTTAAATGTTTAAAATTTACATTTTTATTCACTAAAGAAAAACGACAGACTCTCACAACGTGCACATCGGAAATACACAGATCACAGTCGTGGAGTAAACAGGCACTTCCTGTGTGGAGTGGAGCAGTCCAACCATCAGTTGACCTGCAGAAAGACACACAGCTGTGTCACCTGTACAGACATTTTTACTACCGTTGTCATGGCAACAGGCATGATCCTCACACACGTAGCCCTCTCTGCATCCCTCCGGCCGACAGCAGCTTCTGCTCCTCCTCCTCCTGGTTTCCATGGAGGCGTCTGTTGGTTTCCTCTCACCTCGCTGATTGAATCAGGCAGCTCCTCAGGGAGACGCACACACAGGCTGTTTGCTGTGACAGGAACACCTTGCCTTCACTTTTGACTCCACTTCCTGCTGCCAGTTAACGGACAGGTGAGATCAGGCTGCCCAGGTTCTGCAGGTCGACACATTAAATGTTCAGAGAGCCTGACAGAGAAAACTGCTCAAACACTGAAACAGTGAAAAACTCAGCTCACAGAATCAAGCTCTGTTTGCAGTTAAGGGGAAGCTTTTGTATGGGAGCTGAAGGAGGAGAAGAAGGTGGAGCAGGTCAGTGAGGACGCACAGAGACAAGACTTCAGCCATGCTAGCAAACTGCTAACCACTAACATCAGCATGCTAACATGCTGATGTGTAGCAGCTGTCATGTTTGCTGTGGTCACCACCTCCTGTGAGCATGCTAACAGTACAGCAGGGATTTGGTCATAAACATTAACGCTGACCTGATGGGGACGCTATATGAAGAATTAAAGCACAACTAAAGTCAGCAGGATCTATCTCCATGGAGACGTTACATGTCAGGACATAATGTCATCCAATACTTGTTGAGATATTTCAGTCTGAACTGTCTGGCCTCGCCGTCCATGGATCCGTGCAGACGAAGCAAAGCGGTGCAGCCCTTTGCTGCTGCCTCCTGCTCCTCCTCGGGGGCGCTGGAGTATCTGCACCCCTCGCTGTGTTCTGGCTCTTCCTCTCCACAAGGAGGTGCCCAGGAGTTATCCTGATCCTACTGAGACATCTCCGCACCGAGTAAATAAAACACTTTTTGTGAATCAGGGTGTGGTCCGATTCGTATACATTTGCTTTTCACTTTTAGCACATACGACAGCTGCCCTGGTACAACATAAAAAGTATGTACTGTTGCATGTAGTATGCATACAATTGGGACATAATACTCCGTCATGGTAGTGTTGGAAGACTTTGAACTATTTATCTTGTATTCACATTTTTGCTATCTTTTACCGTTTTTGAGATATTACGATCTTAGTTTTTTATGCCATTTTTGTTCCTCTTCAGATTTTATAATGGGTGTGTATTGTGGAATCTTCAGCAGGCTAGAGTGGGTGATGTCATCATTAGAGTGGAGAAGCAGTGAAACGTCATTTAAAAATCTCAGGAACAACTCTAAATAAATCCCACAACTTTGGCCAAACCACACATAAAAACATCAGAAAACAGCAGGAAATTTTGTGAGGGTTCTTGTGATATAGGTTTGGAAGCAGTCAGACTTATACTTTAGGATCTATGAGTCTCAGTTCAACAAGAGTTCACTAATTTCTCCCATTAGCAGCCATGATAACTGAGGCTTGAACTTTCTGGAAAAGAGGCAAGAGGGACCACTTTGTCTCTCTTGCTCAGGCTGTCAGATTTGTAAAGTTATCCGCACAAAAGTTATATAACTTTGTTCAGCAAGTCCTTGTGGTGCTCTACATTCAGTAGTTTGTCAATGCAGCTCATGGTTTTGCTGAAGTACCCACTTGTTTGAGTTGTGCAATCAGAGCCATTTCTCTGTCTCTCTGAGTTAGATCCAATATTAAAGGTCGAGTCAGTAGGATTTGTCTGTTGTGTTTTGTAAACAACTTTCAAATTGGGCCCCTCCTCCTGGCTCAATGCATCAGAAGTATTATAACTTAGCGTGCACTATGTGTACTGTTGTACTGCTTACCCAACTTTACACTGCAAGCTATGTAGGAATACTACAAGCTAACTGCCCGTGTTTGGCTCCTACATGTCCAACAGAGAGCACATCAACTCTGCATCGCTGTTCATCCACTCTGGTGCTCAAAAGCAGATGAAAGCCAAACCAAGATTCACTCTTAATCTGGAACGAGCTTTATCCACCTGCTGTTTCACCTTATAGGGCTGTATTTCCTTTCCTTCACTACTGTGTCCGTATCTCTAACTTCCTCCAGCCTGAACAGCTTCCAGTAGCTGTACTCTCAACCTCACCTGCCTGCCACTGGCTGGGGGAAATGCCCCTCCCCTCCCCAACTCAGACTCATCTCGAGCAGCTACGGAGACAAGGCAAACATCAAAATACAGGCCAAGGGTGCTGTGTTTGTCTACCACACATTTAAAGAGGCCCAGCAGTGATGATTGAGCAGCATTAGTTTAGTTTAAGTCAATCTTATTTTTTAGAAAATCCTACTGACTCCACCTTTAAGGAGTCAAGTTACAGTTAAACACAGCTGATGTTGATTGGCTAACTAAACACACACACACACACACACACACACACACACACA
>JAPQLA010000022.1:27027515-27049143 GCA_029822935.1 Naso vlamingii | reverse complement strand
GGGCGACGGGTTCTTAAAGTCAAAACGGTTTTTGACTTCACATCTTCAATAGAGGACACACACACACACACACACACCCAGACAGTAACCATTGTGTTCTTTAAATTAGCTGAGGTGCAACACTGATGTTTTTGCAGAGGTGCAGAAGTAAAAATTTGAGGCATCAATACTGAATTTAAAATTTGTTTCTGAGATTCTAACCTGCGTCCTGAGCGGTTTCATTTGACTCTGAACATTCTGATTTAAACTGAGTCAACCTGCTGACAAACTGCGCAGAATGTGACTTAAGATATTTATCATGTTCCAATTTCATAGTGAGAGCCGAGACTCGCCATGACTCGGCCTTCACTTACACACAGATCATCTCATCTCGTTTAAATGTGAACCTGCGAGCTGCAAACTGTGGACATCAGCTTGCACACTTGTCCAACGCTCGCTGCATCCTCTTGTGTGTTTCAGGTGAGTAAATGACGACACGGAGCTCGGGCGCCGTTCCACCAGCTACAGGTTTAATATCAGATCAACAACAGTAGAAAAACAGAGGCAGAGGCTACCAGACAAAAAGAAGAGTAGGAAATCGAACAGCATCCAACAGGCTCTTTAAAATAATTCCCTGTACAGTATTTACACAAACACACACACACACACGCACACACACACACACACACACAGTACAGTACAGATACACACTGTGGAGGAGGAGCCTGATGCCGCTGTCAGTCTGAGGATGCTGCATCAGTCCAAATGCTGCCCTCTGATTGGTCCGTCCCCCTCCTGCCACAGTATTTTTATTTCCTGTGAAGATGAGAAACTTCCAGGTCAAACTGTGGTGACATCCGCTGGTGTCCAGGTCCAAGGTGCGGCTGCTCAGAGGTCACATGGGGGTCAGACAATGTCACACAAATGTGCCATAAAATGAAACAAGTGAAAGATCGGCAAACAGGAAGTGACTGCCCCATTCTTCCTCTAATGAAGCAGAGAGCATCACGACTGAGCGCCCACCAATGCCGCCATCGGTGCTCCTCCCACCAGGTCCTGTGTGTCCTCAGCTGCCCACCCACCCGAGCACCGTGGTACTGTCTGGAACCAGCAGGACCAGCATCAAGCCTTCAATCCTCTGAAGTGTCAGCAGTCCATCAAGGGTTCGGAGCAGCTGGTTGGACGTCCAGGCAGGGAAATCAAATGTACACAAACACCATTGAACTGATGTTTACACAGAAATGCGCACTCATGTGATCCTGTCACATGACTCTGGATGGGGTGGAGGTCAGCCAATCAGGTGTGCCTGCAGACAGGTGAGGGGACATCAGTGGTCAAAAAGGAAAGGCATCATAATTGAACTGCAGGTCACACTTCACATCACTGATGACATCACACATGACATCACATCACACAGCTGCTGCAATGACCTCTGAGCTCAGAGTTCAACCTGCTGCAGTCATCAGCATCTCCAACACATTGTTTCTTTTAAAAGAGAGACTGTGCTGATGTCTGACCACTAGGTGGAGCTGCAGGCTGAAACAGTGACAGTGACACACACACACACACACACACACAGACAGACACACAGACACGGTGTGTGTTGTGATTTTATCTTTGTGAAAATAAACTGTTTCAGTTTTATTCAAAGTGAAGAAGTGAAGAGACGCCTCAGTGAAAAAAGTCCTCAGCCAAAGTCTGAATGTAAATAATATAAATATATAAATAAAAACAATACTGTTTGAATATAAGGGTGGGTGTGTGTGTGTGTGTGTGTGTGTCTTACCGTTCTCACCTCCGTGCGGGGGGGTACATGGATGGGGCAGACGCTTGCTGACTGGCGACGATGGCTGAGGAGGAGAGGCCTGAGAAAGACAGACAGATGTCACACAGATCCAACATGGCTGCCACACTCTTCACACATAAAGTTCAGTTCACTTTACACAACAACGTGTGACAACAGCCTGATGATGTCATAGTGATGTGATAATGAAAAGGGCTGCAGGAGAAAAATATTAAACGACATGATATCCAAAAATGTAAACCTCGGATAAAATGGATGATGAAGAAAAAAGAGATTTCACCGTTTTCCCGACAAAATAAGCCGTCGTGCAACACATGATCCGCTCGCACTGAGGATGTTCAGCACTGACAGCACACGGTTCATGTCAGGGGAAGATCACGGTGTGATTTCACGGACAAAAGTCAGCAGTGACTCGAGACACATCAAGGATTTAATAATACTGAAGTGGATTCACGATCTGTGCCCGACCTGAACCAAAGTGATTTTGTTGTTTAAAGACCCACAGACTGACATCTGGAGTCTGCTTTGACTCCAGCGCCGTAGATTTGATTCATTCACAGAAACGTCTCTGGATGATGCAGGCAGAGATTCAGCCGTTCAGCACAACATCACATTAATTATCCAAACTATTTAGCAAAGCGTAGTTTCTCAGAGACAGCCTGGATATTCATAATGAGAACAGTGGCTGTGTTAGTGCATGTTTGCAGTGTGTCGTAGTGACGGCTCTGCTGTAAAAAACGCATTTAAATTAATCTGTTAATTAACCGGCCCGACGTCCGTGCGGCATACAAGGAAATGCAGCGTTGTCAGGGGAATTACTGAAGCTCACTGCGCCGTGGTCGAGTCTGAGAACAAAAACTCGGTTCTTCATCGAGAGGATGCAGCCTCTCAGCTCAGAGTGCACAAACATGCGCACACACACACACACACACACACACACACTCGTGCAAGTGGACTGATGCAGGCGGAGTCACAGTCACACACTTTTCATCATGCTCATGTTGTTATTTATTTATTTACAAAAAGAACATCACAAGGTCCAGCGATGTGACTATCGTGCACACGCACATCGGGCTGACGAGCTTCAACGATCCATTGTTCGGCCCTGAAAACACCTGAACAACAGACTGACAGGTGTCTGCAAAGGATGAATCCAACATTTCAATCAGAGTTTAACAGAGAACCTGCAGTCCTGTGGGACATGCAACAACTAATCAACAAAAATCAATGACAAAATTAGTTGCCTATTAATTTTTTTTTTAAGTTAATGTTAGTTTGCACATGCCTGAAACAACCTTAAGCTAAATTTGGAGGCTGATAGCTTAAAAAGAGCCATCAAGTAATTGTATGATTCATAACCTGATTAGTCAACCACTTGTTTCCATAATCGATAAAATAATTGTAAGTGAAAACAGTCACCGGTTGCAGTCGTCCTGTCCCGCTGCTGTTCGATTATCAGCTGATGATCGGTTTCAGACCAGCTGCCCGCGTTCTGTTTCACACGCTTCCCTTCACTACACAACACGCAGCGCAGCAGCACAGCCGACTCAAACCCCAAACTCTAATTCAAAACAAGCCAGCAGATGTGTCACAAATGAAAGTGTGGAGGGAGGGCACTCCTGAGTTGCATTGTGGGAAAAGTAGGATCCAGTGTTTTAGAGTTTATATGTAAGAACATCTCAGCCTCTGCTGCTTCGATATACTTTTTCAAATGAAACCAGGTTTAAGATGTTTGTCTGGAACACTGCAGCTGCTCTGAGTATCTGTGTGTGTGTGTGTGTGTGTGCACTCCTCCACAGACAGAAACACTTAGGTCTCAGCAGAGTTCCTGTGCGTGAGTCTCACCTGAGGCGTAGGACAGGTCGTACTGACCCGACAGCAGCGGGTATCCCAGGTGGTGATGGGGAGGCAGGATGCGTTGGGAGGGTGAGGATCGCGGTCGCTCGCCCTCTCTCTCTCGCTCTCTCTCTCGCTCCCTGTCTCGTTCCCTCTCCCGGTCTCTGTCTCTCTCCCGCTCGTGTGGGGTCTTGTTGTCTTGGACAGACGGGGATTTGCTCTTGTACTGGCTGGCATGCTGCTGCAGCAGGTCCAGAGCTTTGGCTTCTCCGGGCGGCTTCACCGTGGGACTGGACCGGGAGGGCTTCTCCCCTTCCTCCCCCGCTGCAGCCTTCCCTCCATACGAAGGGAACGAGTAACCGGCCGGCAGGTACGAGCCTGTGGACAGAGAGGTGTGTGAACTACAGCTGACACATCTTTCCTTCAACAGTCTGATCCTGACTAGTCTTATGTTCCTGAGACGCTGCTGCCGTCTGCAGATTCAACCCTCGAAAAATATGGAGAGAAATCTGATGTGAAATGGTCTTAAGCATGTCACACCCTGACGCCAGCTCTGATCTGACAGACATGACACTGACTGAAACATCGTATTCTGCAAAGAAAGTATATTTTACAAATGTTGAAATATTGCTTTCCTAAGTGTGGTCAGTGTTTTGGCTGTTCCTGTGTGAAGTGAAACTGGTTTTAACCATAAATCTGTCGTCTTCTTACCGGGATAGTTCTGCATCATGACTGAGGGCATGCCTCGGTAGCCGGGGTGGCTTGGCTCGTAGCCATGGCTGTAGGCATAAGGTCCGTGCATGTAGGGCATGTAGCCCTGGTGCTGAGCCAGGGGGGAGGAGAACTGCAAGTGGGGGGGGCGAGCCTCCTTGCCTCCTCCGCGGTGCTCCTCTGGAGGCAGCTGGGTCCTGCCCTCTGCCCCCTCCTTGGCCTCCTCTTTCTGCAGGCCCTCTTTTGGCCGTGGCCTCTCCTCTTTTCCTTTCCTGTCGCGCTCTCTCTCCCGCTCGTCCTTCCACCTGTCCTCCTCCTGTGGTTTCGGAGCTTCTGAGTATTTGTTGGGGTAGACGTAGGGCCACAAGCGCGAGTCCGGCTCCTGTAGAGGAGAAGAAATGTTACAAACAACTGCTGATAAAGTTTCTTTATTACAAGGATGAAAAATTTCCACTGAGTTAAGCTACGATGATGCGTCATGAGCAGAGCGACTCATTGTCATTTCAATGCAGAGATGTAAAAACAGTTTATGCTGCCGGTGTCAAACACAGCAAATAACTTGTTGATTCTGACAGTCAAAGCTACAGCTCGACTCAGATGGCAAAACTGGATTTTTGTGTTTGTAGTTAGAAAAAAAGACATGGATGGCGACAATCCCAACATCCTCCTGCTCTCTGTGGTCTCCGTCTTTTAACACAGCTCATCTCACCTTCTACTTGTGAACATTAACAAACAATTTGTCTCTTTCCATTTTCAGACTGTTGTGTTAAAAACTAATGACAGTCATGAGAAACTGCAGCTGATGATGGAATCGAAAGCGTTTTGCTGGGTTAAAATCCAGCTTCGATTCCACTTCACAATCCATGATCATTTTAACCTAATCAGTTCACATTTTGACATGATCAGTTCATATTTTCATGTTAATCTGTTGTGAATAAAAGTTGAACTGATGCAGTTTGCAGAGTAATGTCCTGCCGCAGAGCCAGCAGAGTGCTGCAGTCCGTATAAAAATGCAGTTACCTGTCTGTACCACATGGCAGGCTCGACACCTGTTGGCCTGCCTGACTCCGCCCCCAGCTTGGCCTCTTCTTTCCCATGATGACCCGCTTCACTCAGCTTCATCTTCAAGCCCTCCGGCTGGGCGCCGGGCACCTTAGGGTCCTCTCCCTTCCCCATGATGACAGACTTGGCCTGCTCCGACGCAGGTGGGGGCTCTTTGGGCTTGGCTGGGTTCAGCCCCCCCTTCGTGCCCAGGTCGGTGAGGCTGGGGGCTCGTGACAGGGTGGGGGGCACTGAGGCTTTCTGCTTCCACTCCTCTTTCCCACAAGCCTCCCGCTCTTTGCCCTCAGCCTTCTTGTCGGCCTGACGCTGCCTTTCCTCATACTGCTGGCGGTAGGCGGGATTAGAGGCCAGCAGGGGGGCGTGGTAAGCCTGTTCAGGTGAGTAGGAGTAGGGGGGGACGTAGTACTGGTTGTAGTACAGGGGCTGCGTGTACATGTTGGAGCGTTGTTGGATGACTGACGGCTGCTGAGGCCCTGGATCCACCTTTCGCTCCTCCTGAGGCTCCACCTTCAGTCTGCCTTCCTCTCCTGCCTCAGGCTGCTCCTCCTCCTTCTTCACCTTCACCTGAGCTCCTTCCACCAGAGGCGGGGCCGAGGGTGCTGCTCCTGGGCTGGGGTTAGGGTAGCTGGGAGAGTAGTAGGAGTCATAGTTGGGGTAGTATGGTGAGTCCTTACTGGGAGCCTGAGCGGGGAACAGTGCCTTCTTGACGCCTTCACGGGGCCCCTGCTCAGGTTCAGTTTTGACCTTCCCTCCTTCCGTCTTTCCCTCTCCATCCTCCCCGGCGTCAGAGATGTCTGAGTAGGCGGGGCTGCTGGTTTTAACAGACGCATTGTCAGCTCCATTTTGATTGAGGTGGAGGGGGGCTGCGAGGCCGGCCTCCATCCTGCTGGCCACGCCGATGGATGGGCTGGGTGCGTTATCAGAGAAGCTGTACACCTTGTCTGCCTCGGCCTTGATGCTGGCCAGGCGGCTCTGGTGAGTTTCTGAGGAGCCGTTGAGCAAAGCATCAGATGCCTCTGAGTATGGGCTCTTCCCCTCCTCTGGCCTCCCTCCCTTAGCCATCGCCTTTGGACTGTCCCCCTCCTTTCCCCCTTCCCTCTTCTTTTTGTCCTTCTTCTTCTTGTCCTTAGCGAGGGTAGGGCTAGAGGCGGGGTCAGCCAGTGGGGGGGGCTTAGGCTGGATGTTCTTTAACTGTGGGCTCTTGGGGATGGACTGTACCACTGAGCCCAGAGCAGGAGAGGACGCCTGCAGGGCGTAAGGTGAGGGGGCGCTGGGGGCAGCAGGAGCAACAGGTCGTGTCGGCTTCAAGCCTTTCGAAGTCAGTTTATCGGGTTTTCCTCCAGTGGCCATCTTCTTGGCCTTTCTGTCATCCATCCCATCGTTGCTGGCCTCGTCTGTTAAACACGCCCCCTCCTCGCCGCCGTCCGTCACCTCTGGCTCAGCCTCTCCTGCCTTCTTCTTTCCTTTCGATGTCAGTTTCCCTGGTGAGGGGGATGGGGCATCAAAGCCCCGTCCTTTCGGTGTAGTGGAGCGGGCGGGGGAGATGGCGGCACCATTGCAGGAGGTGGGGTCAGGGTGGAGGGTGGGGTCATCTCCATATTCACTGTCGCCATCCTGGTCCAATCTGACATCATGGTCATTGTGGGCTCGAGCCTGGTGGTACTTCAGCCCGTTGATGTGCTTGTACTTCTTGTTGCAGTTTGGGTGAGGGCAGTCGATGAGGACGGGGGAGGGGCACGTCCGGTCTAGCTGAGGCGGGGGCAGAGGGTCAGATTTACCTCCGGGGAGGGAAAGCGCAGCACCGGTGGAGTTAGTTCTCATTCGCTTTGATGCCTTGGTGTCCTCTGAGCTGGAGGTGGGCTCCATATCAGAGGCAGGTTTGGTCTTCCTCTTAGCCGAGGACGGACTGGCCTTGACGTCCTCGGTGCCGCCAGCCGTCTGGCTGCCTCGCCGACCTTTACTGTTTGCAGCAGCGCCACGGGTCTTGCTGCTGCCGCTACCTTTATTATCTGAGGAGTTGCTGTTGTCATTCAACGGCGTGTTGCTACTGGGACGCATCCTCTTTCCCCGACCACGCCCACTCCGCATTTCCACATCACTGGTGGGAGACTCGCAGAACCTGAAGACAAACACAAAGATACTGAGATGCAGACAGAAGCAGGAAGACAATGTGGTTTAGTTTATTCAGAGACTGTTGGCGAGCTTCCTTCCTGCACCTGCACACAGGTATCTGACACCCAGCAGCACATTTGACCTTGTTCGCACTAGCTGTGGGAAAAAAAAATAGATTCTTAGATACAATTAGGAAAGATACCACATGTGGTTACATACGGCTTAGACGGGAGAATATCTTGAGTGATGTTTCCTGTTTACACCACCCACTTCCCGTGCTCTGCATGAGCCTGACAGAGCAACATGCAGAAAACGTTGCTCAAATAAACCAGATCCTCTGCCATAAATCCTCCCATCTAAGTGGGCGGCATGTAACCACGTGTGGTATTTTTCCTAACTGTTTTGCCGTAATACCAGCACCTTTGACGTACGCTGTGCACGGGCATCTTTTCTATTTTTAGATTCTTGGATGTGCCGCAATTCGAATGCGGATGATTCTGAATTGATTAAAAATGTCAAATAATCAAGACTCGAAATTTTAAATAGCATAGAATAGATCAAACGAAAAAGACCAGAAGACAGAAGTGCAACGTGCAGCGCACCCGCAGTTTTTCAGGGAGCACATAAGAAAACAAGAAAGAAACATGGCTGACCACAAGATCCGACCAGCACTGAGTGGATTAAAGCTAGCGTTTGAAAGCACTTTGGTTTGTACAAAGTTGACGGAAAGTGAACTGGACAAGAGCTGCGCTGTACGTAAGCTGTGTCACGCTAAGATAAAAGGTAAGATAAAAAAGATAAAATCAAGATGCATCTTGACGCACTGGTAGTTATTTTATAAACTAATCGTAGGCCCCTGAATCTTAATCCAATGAAATTGTCAGGTGCCACGAGATTCCCACTCCTTTTTCACACTTAGGTAAGAGTCTTTTAAAACCTCCAGTGCCATGAGGAGGCAAAGTTCGAAAGGCATTTGACTAAATTATCTAATAACTGATTATCTGCTCAACCAGTGGACCACTTACTAAGCACATCGTGACGGGTCAGTCTGTGAAGATTGAAGGGAATTTAAACTGTGTTTGTACCTTGGAGGGGCCCAGTCATGTCTTGTACAGTCCAGGAGGGTCCCAACGTATGTTTTGTTCCTCCAGGTGACGTTAACAACCAGCATACCTACAGACAGACAGTCAGACAGACGGAGAGACAGTTAAAGTACACCTGTACAATCACTGGACGATGTGCAACTGAAAGCCACGTGTGTTGGTGCAGCAGGAAACAGACGTGTCAGATGAGACTTCCCTCTCTGCTGGAAGCACATGTGAAATGGTTTCTTACCAACAGCGCACACGTTGGGTTTCTGAGGTCAAGTCACATCAATGATGCAGTAACAGAGTGACTGACTGCAGAGAGAAACTGAGCAGTTTAGCAGAACCTCCCTCTAAGAGGAGCAGATCAAAGTGGCGAGTAGCAGAAACAGCTCAGTGTGCAGCTGATGTGAGAACAGCTTCCTGCCAGCGAGAGCAGGGGTCTGTCACCTCCACTTTGCCTCTTCAATGCCTGCCACAGACTGTGTGTGTGTGTGTGTGTGTGTGAAAATGTCCTTTATGAGATGTGACCAGGAGGCACTGAGTCTGATTGATGTGTTTTTCTTCTGTTGGCCATCACGAGCAGCAGAGCAACACAATCAGCACATTTAGAGTCAGTGATTCAGGTCCAACATGTATACTGTAGTTAAGGGCAATCAATCAATAAAATTAACAAAGTTCAACAATTAAAGTGTTGGCAACAAATTTTATCAATTTGTTGTGTTGCGTGATTACTGCGTCACTGGCTGTGTCCCAGAGCTGTTTACGTTACATGCAGACAAAGTTGAACGGAACGAGGCGAAGGTGTTTACAGCGTTAATTTCACTGACAAAAGCTGTGAAGAGAAACATTAGTCAACGACCATGTTTTTAACGATGAAGACGAGACAACAAGAAAAAAAAAGGTCTTTGATGATGAAAACTGTGATGAAATGGATGTTTTGATTTTGCTGATGAGAGGAAATGAAAATGTGCTCAAGCAAGCGGCAGAGTGACATGGCAAGGAGAGAGAGCGGTGAAAAGTTTGAATGACAGGAACATCAACATCGTTACTGGATTGTTTCACAGCGGTTAAAAAGTGCTTCAGTACTGTGGAGAAGACACTCGTAGTTTCATTTTCATTTCCCTCCTATGTGTTTCTGCCTCTCATTTATCTAAAACTCTAATGTAAGAGGTAGATGCATTGCTGAGAACTTGGGGGCGGGGCTTGTTTTGCTGTGGCTACTGTGTGTCTGCAATGTGGTCAACATCTCCCAGCCTTAATGGACATTAAAAAAATAAATTATTTTTCCCCTAACTGTGCGTCCTGTCTGTCTGTCAAAGTGGAAACAATGCATCCTGACCTTTGACTGGCATGTCAGGCAGACTGATGTGACGTGCACAGACTCCCCTCTGTACAGATATTCAGCTAATACAAGGAATCCAAAACTTACACAAGGTGAAGTGTTGAGAGAGTGTAATGGTGTTTTTAGGAATTCTAACACTTGATGCTGAAATCCAAATTTCAATTTTCAATGTCTGTTCGTCAAATTGAGTTAAGGAGAACATTTTGACTCAAAGCTGACCGAAACGTGATGAATTTTTTACGGCTAAAATTGGACTGAGATCATTTTCAGTTTTTGTTAACTTAAACTTTGAAGGATAAGAATGACTAAAATGTGACTATAAGTAATAAAAAATTTTGTCTCAAGACTAAATATAAAAATAGTTACCAAAATTAACACTTACGGTTTGTTTCCACAGTTCAAACCTGCCACTTGTGCACTACTTTGCACTGCTGTCAATTTGAAATATTGTCCTGTCCTTTTTGAATGAAGGGGTGGAAATTAAAAACATTGAAATCTACTGTAGGTCTCTCTACACGACTCTGGACAAACCTTTGGTCCGTTTCCTTTTTTTAACATCATCTTGTGACTGTGCCGAAACGAAAAGCTGAAAGACAGTTCATGTCAAATATTACTTGTTGCAAAAACATGGCGCTTGTTCCAGCACCTGGTGAGCGGTTTATAAATGAACGGAAACGTACTACTTAATTCCAATAACATCTGTGCAGCAAACAGTCACTCCAGAAACTTCTCTGAACTCAGCGGATCGGAGGATCGATGATTGTACACTCGGTCGCCCATCATAACTACTTTTGGTAGAAATAACAATAACTTGACCAGAATATGAGTCTACATTACAGTTTGAATCAGGATCTTCATTCAGTCCAGCAAACTGAAAACATATCTGTGGATCTTCAGTATCAGCTCATTATTGTTTTACTGGGTTAGCTCGAGGTTGTGCCTCAGGTGTGTTTGATCTCACCGTCCTCAGTCTCCTGCCACACGATGCCCTCCAGGTTGACACTGGTGCCTGGCTCACAGGGTCCCAGGCACTCCGGCTCTGTTGCCAGAGCTGCATCCGCCGTGTTCACCGCTACGGAGCGCGTGCGAACCATGATCTGCTCACAGGGAGACGAGATGTCGCTGTTGGTGATGGGAGCGAGTAGGTGGAGAGGAGGAGGAGCAGGGGTGGAGACCGGAGACTCCATCTGGATGAGTGAGACAGAGACGAGAGACGAGGTGAGACACACATTCAGACTGATAAGAGAGGCTCAGAGAAGAACGGACCAGATTGCAGAGCAGCTACCACACAGCTGATGTTTGGGAGGACAACTCACCGTTTTACACCAAAACCGACAGATAAAACAATAAATCTACTAGAGTGCAGAAGAATCAGAGTCACCGCCAGTTTGCTCCAGTGCAGCGTAAAGCAGCGACAACAAAACTCTGCATCACAAAAGACGGTGTACACTTCTGACAGGACACCTCAAACTGCTGATAAGAACAATTACACCTGTGTGTTTAGGGAATATTTAAAGTATGAACACAGTTTTCCTCTGCACAGAGAGAGAACATAGCTTCACAGCGCCACACAAACAAACGCTGAAAATGTCAGTATGTCATGCTGCAAACTGAAAATCAGGCTGTTCAGTGTGAGCGCATAAATCCTGAGTTTTACGATTTACTCGTACAATAGGAGTTAGAATGAACAACGTTTGTAAAATCACAGCAGATACATACATTGGGATCTCATTTCTAAACGGCAGGGATGCAAGATCTCAGATTTTTTGCCAATATCCAATATGCCAATATTTTACACCTCATTTGGCAAATAATCGATACTGATAGATATATATGTATATTTTTTCCCCACACCTAATCGCAGAGATCATCAAGTCTCTTCTGTAGTGGAATTTACATACAGTATTATTGTGCAGACTCTTACTGTGTTGGTCTGCCGGCAAATGCAGACATCAAAAGGCAGACTTTGAAGTTTATGTCCAGCACTTTATCACAGGTAATGCCTGTTGAAAGCCCAGTGTCAACGGCATGTTTTCATTCGTTTTTTTTTCTTCTGTGCAGTAACTTTCTTTTGTTGGAAGAAAAAAAAATTCGTGGGAGGACTGTGACCTCAAATCTCACGGAGAGAAAAATCATGATTCACATTTTAGCAAGAATTGTGCAGCTCTCGTGCATGCAAAGACTAAGAGAGGAGAGGACAAAGACGAGTAGAAGGAGGATGAAGGGAGGAGTTCTCAGGACGTCCTGTCATTATCAGGTGAGGAGCAGCTGGTGTGGAGGCAGAGCAGGGTGTCAGCTGTCTCCATAGAAACCCTCCCAAACCGCCTCCTCATCAGGAGCATAAGAAATCTGAGAGCAGCAGGACAGACCTGTCAGCCTTCATCCTGCCTCCTTCTCCTCTTCTGACTGGAGGTCAAAGGTCACAACTGACTCACAGGATCGTTTAAACCTGAAGGCGAAGACGGCTCGAGTAACTGACGACGCTCAGAGGATCATTTCATCCGTCACTCGAGGGTTTGGCTCCAGTTTCTGCATGTTTCAAATCCCTGCTGAGCTCTTCAGTGCATCACACACAGTTCAGTTTGTTTCAGTGCAACTTACAGACACGAAAAAACTGGGAAATCCATCATGTGACACCTGCTGGCTGAGCATCACCGACCAGGAAGTGACCACAAAAACAAAGTGAAAGCTCCACTTCAGACTGCTTTGGACACTTCCTGTCTGTGATTAATGACACCTCAGTTACTGCCGCCATCAGACAGAGGGAAGGGGTTCAGGAGGCAGAGCGGCTCATAAACTGATAGAGAGGTCAGTGGTTTGATCCCCAACCTCACTCATTCACAGCATTACTGTTGGTCCCGTCTGAATTAGGGATGTAACAATGTGAAATTTTCAGCATGTCCAGCTAATGCGATATCAGTTACTGTCACAATGTCACGGTACAATATTACTCACGTAATTAATTTCTCCCACTTTAATTAAATGTACAATGGCTGATTGAAATGGGTGCACTTGTCTGTAACTGTCAAATGTATAAAATTATAATCATTTATAACAACGTGATGATTTGTATTAGCCTAATCTATTTATATTTGTAACATCAGACTCATAAGTCATGTTTTGTACCCTAATGAAATTCTGACTGGCACAATAAACTCAGGAAAAAATTTGACTACGATTTTAAATTGTTATTAATCATTAATTTTTATTTCATTCTCCAAATCAATATTTTTGCCCGCTTCTCTCCCTCCCTCCCTTTTTGTCACTTTAGCTTTCACATGTAGGCAACATCTCTTAAGTTTGACCAAGTAGTGATTCCGTAGTATTGTGCAACATGTCGATATGCATAGAAGTTCACGTATAGTTATGACGAACGTATCAAGGATCTTTGGACAGATTTCTGTCCATCTGCCTGTCAATGTTTTGATTGTTTTATGTGGTTTTTCAATGTTGATGTAGCCACACAGTGTTAATTTGAGTGTTAAGTTTTAATAGCAATGTCCCCACAGTGACCGAGCGCATTCGCCACGCAAGCTCGCCAATATGATACCGAGGCACGGTAGAACAAGGAGATATACGGTTACATTCCTCATCCTGATATATGTGGAGAGTAGAAAGCTTGTGACAGACTGAACATGATGATCTCTGCCAGATTAGATCCACAGAGAGAAGAGCAGCCAGAAAAAAAGAAGAGCACAGCTCTATTATTGTTCAACAGTGGGAAGTCTTTGACCGTGGCAGTAACTTCTGGCTCAGCAGGGTTTGATTTGACACCAAAACAGAAAAGCAAGTCAACGGAACACTGTTCTGATCATCAATCAAAAAACAAAAAACAAAAAACAAAGATCAGGACGATTACTCACAAAAGTGACGGTTTTCTTTTCAGTTAAAAACATGTTGGACCTTGACTGACAGGCTGTGACGTGTCAGAGACCCTCGATCTGACAGCAGAGCTGAGCAGCATGCTGACCACTGCCAGGCGATTTACTGAGCCGTGAACAGGGTCCTGAAACCAGCCCCCATCCTTCCCCTCTTTATGAATAAAAAAACATGGCCGACATGAGTGCTGGGAAAACCCCTGAAGAGCAGAAAACCCACCAAACAACTCATAGACCCCTCCCCTCTCTCCGGGGGGAGGAGTCTGTTTCATTCCTCCACCATTGGCTGCAGAGTTTTAACCAACAAACACACTCACAGCTCTGATAGGATGCCTCCTGGGCTGGGAAACACCAGCACCTGCTCCTCCTCCTCCTCCTCCTCCTCCTCCTCCTCCTCCTGCTCTCCATTCAGTCAGAGGTATTCGTTACAACAACAAGCCACATTCCTCTCAAGGTCACTTGCTCGCTGTGAGAGAGAGAGATTAGTGACACTGATCAGCACTTCAGAAAGACTCCGCTCTCTCTCTCTCTCTCTCTGAGCTGAGGCTTGTTTAACGCCTCCTGTAACAGAAAATGAAGTGGCTGAGGTTATACAAGGTTGCCAGACTTGATGAGATGAAAGTTCCTTTCATTTCCTTTTTGTTACAGCAGCCGTGGGCGACCTCTGGTCTGCCGGCTGTGTCCGACTCGCGAGGCTATTCAGAAATATGACTACAGTTTTTCTGTGATAATAAGAACATCATCAAGTAGTAAACAGTAATAAACAACACATCCTTCAGGTTGGTCCCTGAATGCAAAACATGTGTAGTGGTTGAATGACACACACATCGTCACGGCAACTGTGGAGTCTTATCATGCACAAATATCAAAAGAAATGTAGCAGTGTCAAGTTCATCGTTATTACGACAGTTTGTTAGTTTGTGATTAGAGGATTAAAAAATACTGCTGGACTGTGACGATAAGATCCAGCTCAACCAAAGCAACTACATTACTACACAGAAACTACACACCTTTCAGGGTTTTTTTCTGCTGACATTTGCACTGCCAACAGGAACCCCCTTCATAAGCTACATACACGGGATGGCAGTTGGTATACAAACATACTACATTATCGCTTCATGTTTTTGTCCAGTATGTGGTGATCATGTACCATGAATCTTGAGCTGAACGCCAGTAAATCTCAGAAAAGACACGACGACATCACAACGAAGATCTCGTCACAAGCTCTGGTTCGTGTTTTATGTCGTCTTGTTTTAAGCTGTTGGGTTTTAAAAATGGCGGCTGCTGATGCTGCCAATCAACGTACACCTACATCACTATAGGTCCTCATGTGCTGTGAAAGTATTTACTCTGGAGTTGGAGCTGAAAGTTCCTCAAAATGTCGCTCTAAGAACTACAATAGTTCATGGTTCCTGCAGCGCAAATAAACAGAAAGTTCTTAGCACTATGAAATTGTTCTGGAAAAAAACAATATCTGTCCATTCAAATGCTGATTTACAATCTGATCAGCAGTCGGCACAAGCCTTGTATGAAACTAGCTGCAGAAATGCCTAAGTAATATTTGGGCTACTAGAAACTGTGTGATCGCCTTGAACTATTTCTTTATTTACGTTAACTGGGTTTCCACAGTGTCATGATTCAGCTTTGCTGTTAAGGATAAAGGAACAAAATGCTAAACATGCGGCTCACTCTGACTTACGCTGTCAGGCCTGTTTAAGTTTCACAACGCTCACATCTACAGTCACTCACTGACTCACTGTGTCGGCTTTATGCGCGGTGCTTCAGTTCAGGGTTTTTGTTATATTGTGTATTTCTTGCTGGGGTCCTTCACACTGAACACAGGATGATGAGGACACCTGGAAACCCTCAACACGCCCACAAAGTTCTCAAGGCCTTCTTTGAAACTTCACTTAAAACCCATGAAACACTCAAGGACCTCTCTCCAAAACACGCACCCCCCCCAACCAGCCTGGAACCCCTTGATGACTAGAACCCTCGTCTGTCACGAAGGCGGCCTTCGTTGCTCTCACACAAACTCAGAGGAATGTTAGAAACGAACAGCAGGATGCCGAGACACAGAAATAACATCTGGGTTGGAGTGAAGGAAGGAGACAAGAGAGAACCGACACTTCTCTCTCCTGCTGACTCTGACTGGAGGCCCTGGACTCCAACAATAAGAACGATGATGTGAACTCAGGGGAGACTAAAAAATTTCATGTGTAAACCTTGAAACGTTTCTAATGGACTCTGGAATTATTAAAAACCAGCTGAAAAGCTAAAATGAACAAGCAAAAAGGACAAAAAGCTGTTGTGTTTACGATCAGAACCAACGTAAAGCCTCCTCATCAGATCAGACCGGAGGTTCTGTTCAGAGCTCAGTTCTGTTCCTGCTGCGGGATCATGTGACTGAAGAGAAGCGATGACAGATTCAGACTCTGTTCAAAACCCTGCTGGGAACTCTGGCTGCAGAGCTGAAGTGTCGGGGGGGCCGTTAGCTTCTCGAGATGCTTTAATTTACTTCTCCAGTGACTGTGCTTTCACCTCAACCCAGAGTTTTCCTCTACCTCTGTTTCCCAGAAAGCCTTTGGAGAGCCCTGAAAGAGCAGAGCCGGCTGCTCTCTGCTGTAGGTTTCTCGGACAGGTGGGGAGCTGGACACGAGCCACGTCTTCATACCTTTATACCTTACAGACTGGAGTTTACAGTGTTTGGCCGGTATGAGACAGTCGCTTTAGCAGAAGCAAAATGAAACTGCAGTGGAAAGAAATAGCTCAGGATATTGTTGTCACAAAAATATATATTGAGCTATAAAAAATAACATCCCAGAGCTAAATCAAATGTCAGTAAAAACCTTGAAAACACACAAATTCAGACAATGTGGCTGAAACTAAACTGATGATGTCAGCAAAATCTACCCGATTTTATCGACCGATGTTGGTTAATAGTGGATAAACTGATGTCTGCCTGTTTGAATCAGTGTTTCCCCTACTGCTGCCTTTGGGGTATATAAAGTATGTTATTCACCTAATCACGTGCATTTAGTGCAAGAGTCTTCACTACATTTAACTGTCATTTCCAGTCTCTCTCTCTGTGAGCCTGAGCCCACCCACACACACAGAGTGGGGCAGCAAAGGGGAGACGGGTTAAATGAAGACAATGCGACAGCAACTTGTTACTTTCATGTAAATACAATACAAGCTTCCTTATAGCAGACATTTTTATTGTGATCTGTACTTTAATGTTATCCAACAGACCTCAGCCCCAAACACATGAAATTCAGGCCCAAGTATTTTTAAAAGTAGCCTCGCTAGATGTTAAGCTAACTGGTTAGCCTGGATAGCTTGTCCTGTATTACTATAAACAAACAGTTCATGTAGTTTCAGTGTCATTATGACAATAACTTACATTTACACATCAAGTTCATGTTTAGTATTGAGAGATAATGCTAATCTCACTGTTATGCTAAAAGACAAAGGCAGCTCCATTGTCGACACGTTTTTAAGTAAGTCACGGTCTGAATCCAGAGTCGAGGAGAGGAGCAGAAGTCTAGAGTGCTTTCAGACCAGCAGAATTACAAAATGCTGAAAGGTTATTATGGGATGTTGGCGCCATTACATCAAAGATAAACTGCTGACCCCAGCTTTAAATGCTGTTTCAGAGGAGTAACGAGTTTTAGCATCAAACACCAACAGAGCAGCTGGAAATGAGCAGATGTGACTTTAAGGTGTCCAAGTTGAACTGTTCACAGGAAGAATCTCTCACTGTCAGTCTCCACCGTGAACTGACCAACAGGAAGTGAGAACTCCTTTTTGTGTTTAGTCTGAGTTTGAATCCACGTTTCTGCCTGTGATGTTCAAGCTGACTCAGTGTCTCCTGTCTGAACTTGGTCCGGCTGCAGTGGATCCGACAGAAAGTAGATCGAGGATGAGCAGTGACACTGAACTCTGAGACTTTTTTTTGGTAGAATTTTGACCAGCAATCAGCTGACAGCAGCTGGACATGTTTCAAATTAAGATGCTTTAATCCTCTTAACATTTTTCAGAAAGATTTTTTAAAAATTTTTAATTTTTATTTTTTTTTAAACTTGAGACTGAAATGAAATGTTGGATTTTGCTGTGGACCTTAAAGTAAGAGCCGGTTTAACACTTAAAGAAGAGCCGATTTGATCCATAAATCAATGTTTTTAAACTCAAACTAAATCCACAAGTGATTATATCCTGAACCAAAACCTTGTTTAACATTCGATTAACCAGCTGATTTACCTGTGCAACCATGAATACACTGCCTGCAACAGCTTGAATGCAAGTTGTCCTAACGTTTATACTGTTTATAGTCAATGCTAAATATTTTTGTGTGCACTGAAGAAGATTTTGGTCCGTGTATATAATGTCTGGTCGATAATGATGTGAGTGTATGAACACGTTAGCTGTGTTGTTTGTTTGCAATGATGCTGGTTGAGCTTTAGCATACAGCACATTCCTGCTCTGTATTTTACTATTACAAATAACTGAGTTGAGAAAGTTTCGTCAAAATTGTTCTTACATTCAGACAGACAGGTTTAGGTTAAACTGTGACCTTTGACCTGAAGCAGCTCGACTTTAACCCTGCTTCAGACTACTGGATGTTTAGCAAACTCTGCACACAAGCTGCTTTTCACATGTATGTTCTGCTACTCAACACATCTTATTGTGGTAATACTCAGTTGTGTAACTAACGTCAGCATGAAATTCCTCAGCTGAAGGTTGTGGAAAGGCACTGTGGAAAATGCTGGGATTCACTGATGTAAGAAGATGACGCAGTTTTCAAATTTTCAACCACAAATTTAACCCTCTGCAGACTGATGAGATGCAACACAAGAAGACAAGACAGATTTATTAGAGAGAGGTTCAAGGTTTAAGATGCAAAACTGTGACACCACCAGAGGCCAGAGGTGACAGCAAAGGAAAAAAAGGCATGACAGACAGAGATGATCAGCCTGCTGGATTAAAGACACACAGCATGAGAGCTGGAGCTCTGAGCAGCTGAGGCCAGCAGGACGGCTGGCCTCAGCTACATTTGGTCAAAAGATGAGGGAAGCTTGGATGAACCGAGGCTGTGGAAAGATACAAGCTGATCACTGAGCAGCTGAGAGTCCAGAGAAGGAAAAAACCTGAACCTGCATCTTCATCAGCAAAACCACACCTTAACAAACAACAAACAAACAACTTTTCCCTTGTAGGAAACACTTGATTTTTTTTTTATTGTCACAGGTTTGGGCCAAAACACTAAATGTCACAAAGAACTCAGATATAATGATTTTATTTTTTTTTGGAGAGTTAAATATCATATAAAAATGTAATGATGCAGAAACAGGGAAACGTTCGTGTGGGTCTCAGAGGGAACAGTTGCTTCATGTGTGTGTGTGTTGCGCTGGCAGATGATTTATGGCGCTGAATTAATGGGTACTGATTGGGATGATGTCAGAGTTGATTAGCGTGTCACTCCTCTGTGATGCTGCTTTGAAAGAGCTTCAGACTTCTGAGTTAAAGGGAAATTCCAACGATTTTGCACACAGAAGTCCATTCACTGATCACGAGGTAACACTCTGTTTTCTGTTTCTGGAGGAACTTTGTCAAATCAAAGCGTGACCTCAAAGCCTGAAGGCGGCAGCGCTGGGGGGGGGTTGGATTAACCACGCACGCAGGGTTTGACAACAAGATGCATTTGGATGCATTATGGGAAATGTAGGATCTGGTGTTTTTGGAGCTTGACTCATACTACGGACTTAAAGTCGCCTTCAACCTTCGCTGCTTTTATTTTGAAGATGTGACTTCATCGGTCTGTTGCGATTCCTCTAATTCCATGTGAGCGCAAGAATAAATCACTGAGCTGTGGCTTTAATATTTCACTGATCCACACACACAATATGCAGAAGACTGATTTATTTGGGTTATCTGCTGGCTAAGTAACTCATTCATTTTTCTGCCCTTTTTAAGAAATGTTTCTTGACGCTGATATCACTGTTTTTTAAAGAGTCCTGGTAATAAAGCAGCAAAGTCTGCAAACCAACACACAAAGGAGGATAAATTAAGAGATGGCATTAAAACCCAACATTTTACTGAGACACTGGCACCCAAGACGTGCCCACGTATCCTTGTGCAAGGCACACTGCAGGCACCAGAGAGAAGTTGGAAAATGGGCTAATTCAGTAAAAATCTGAGTCTGTCTTTTTGCTCTTACCTTCACACTGACGACTTTCTTCAGATTTCGGCATTCACCGCTGTCCACCTCCTCTTGCTCTGTTGTCATGGCGACAGGCTGGCCAATCCCTGCCGAGTCCAGTACCATATTCCCGAGCTGCTCGACTGCAGCTAACTCAGGGTTTTGTTGGCCCTCGAACGAGCCGCTGCGAGGGGCCCCTAATGGGAGGATAGGGGCCACTGCCTCTTTGTCAGTGGTCACCACTCCCGAGGCCACAACCTCCATTTTTTCCTTTTTTGTTTTCCCAGACAACCCATCCTTGTCCTTTTTCACAGCAGGAAGGGTACGGGACGGTTTAGTGGACTTGTCAGTTCCCTTACTGGGGGTAGAGTTGGAGTTCTGGGGTGGAGGGTCCCCGGGGGCCCGACCCTGAACCTCTTTCTTAGCTCCGTCTGAGACCGGGGCCTTGACGCTGCTCTCCTTAGAGTTTTTGCTACGTTTGGATTTAGATTTGCTCTCTTTGCCTTGCGCGGCAGTAACAGGACTAACAAACTTGATATTGTCAGGTAAAGCAGCCACAGCGCTGGGAGGGGCGGCTATGCCCCCTCCCTCTTTACTGCTCGACATCTCTAGTTTGTCCTTCTCCAAGTCAGCGTCCAGGTCAATAATCAAATTGCCAACACCAATATCCCACTCATCACCACTGTCGTACGTGTCCACCGCGTTGGAGTCCACACCTTTCCCGCCTGCAGGGCCGCTGCTGAGGGACATCTTAGTGGGAGCGTCCCGGAGCGCCGCAGGAGGGCCACAGGAGGGCTGCGCTCCTCCCAGCCGCAGGACGCCTCCTCAGGGCTGAACCCCGCACCTCCTCCCTGCTCCCCGCATCGCCTCCTGCATGCAGGACAAACAACAGGTTAGACAGAAGAAAGAAGAGATCACAGAGCCGCAACTAATCATTACTTTCATCACTGATTACTCTCCAGTTACAGTTTTCATTGGGTGAAAAATAACTTGGTCTATAAAGTGACAGAAAATAGAATAAAATGCCGACCTCACATTGAGCTCAGGTTTAAATGCTGTATTCAAAGTGCTGTGTCTCACCAACAGATGATAACTTTACACCAGAACCAGAGCAGATGTTTCCGTCACGTCTATGTGTAAAACTTCCAAGACTCAAGATTCAAAACTTTATTGCCATATGACTAAGTTCATTAACAATCATAACATTCACAGTAGGGCTGGACAATTAATTGAATTTCAGTTTCAATTATGATTTTGGCTTCACACGATCATTAAAACAAGATAATCGAGAGAAATGATTTTGTGCTGCATGACGAGTCGACCAGTTACTGACGCTCTGTCTTGTGTTGTAAATCAAGCGCACCTCTTCCCAGCTAATGTGCTCAGCCCCTCCCCCAGTGACTAAACAGAAGTTCCAGTGTGAGTTAGCGAGTCACAATGCATCGCCTCTCCGGTCACTTGCAGGGTTACAATAGTTTTGATTTTTTCATTTTAGTTTAGTTTTATTTCATTTAGACTTTTTTCTCTCCAATTCAGTTAATTTTAATTAGTTTTTAGTGTGGATTTGCTAGTTTTTATTAGTTTTTATATTTCAAAAATGCTTAGTTTTAGTTTAGT
>JAPQLA010000022.1:27005440-27018496 GCA_029822935.1 Naso vlamingii | reverse complement strand
GCTCTGTCTCATCCTGTCTGTGTGTCTGTGCTGATTGATTACCTATGACTTCTAACCAATCAGATGTGCTGCTGTGCAGAGATGTGCAGAGATGATGTTATATTGTTGTGATATTAGCCATTTATGTCAGTTCTAGTACTTTTGCCCAGTGTTTGTAATGTGTTGTGTTGTGCCGAGACTGCTGAGTCTCAGGTCCAGACTGCACAGATCGGTAGAAAGACTCAGACTAAAGGCTCCAATTCTTCCCTACATGGAATCACACACAAAAAAAAACGGTCTCCAAAGTTGTTTTCTGTCTTGCTGGAATATTCCTTTTATTTAATATTGTGTAGTTGTGTAGTTTACCACGTTATGTTATTTTTAGACTTAGATTAGCACTTTATGTAGTACTTAAAAGCATTTTTTCTTCTTCTATTATTTACTGGCGTGCATGTGCCCTGTAGTTTACTTTCTGTATGTGATTCTAAAATCACATAAAGTGCTAATGTGAGTCTAAAAATAACATAACGTGGTAAATAAACAAGTCACAACAAGCACACAGGACCGTTTAGAGTTGTTGGAAAGTTTATCTGATGACTTCAGGTGGAGGCAGGCTAACACTTCCCATTGACTACCAGTGTTTGAGCTAAGCTAATTAGCGGTGGGCGAGCTCTGCCTGTCTCTTCCTTCTTACTGCACGCACAGTCCAAAGAATGGGATCTATCTTCTTGTGTGGAACTCAGGAGGGAGACAAATAACAAAAAGAAAAAAAACTACGTTGGTGTGTCTCTTTAAATGCAAAACAGTGTTGTGTCAACTCAGCTGTCACTAATTAATGTCGATTCAGTGAGTGTTTTAATGAGAGGCCAGAATCAAATTTGTGCTCTCTGCAGGCTGGTGTCTGCACTCAAGCTGAGTTCATTTGTGAGGGAAGAAGCTCCACTCTAACACCACAACCAGCACCACCTATTTTGTAGTTCCAACATCCACAGTGATACAACTTCCCTCTTGCTCCTTCATATCGTTTCAATTATCTCAGCCTGTAAACTTCACAGTTTTGAATCAAGACCTGAAATATTTCAATCAAGCAGCTCATAAACAATATCTTGACACCACTCTTCAGCCTGCTGCTCTGATTCTCCAGAGGAAAGCTCAGGTAACTCCACTGACTCCTCTGAGTCATTCGACACTGCAGACGTCACTCATTGACCTGCAGGCTGAGCACTGGGCGGGCTGGTTGGGGTGACAGCAGGTCATGTAACTCTCAGCTCCTCTCAGTGCTGAGCAGCGTTTTCTTCCTGTCTGATCGGCCACAGGAAGCAGACACATCAACTCATTTCAGCTTCTGTTGTGTCCTCCTCCAGCACAGAATGGCTCAGAGATCCAGCTATCAACCCGACCGTCACATGACACTGCCGAGGTCTGAGCCGCACTACACGTAAGAACAGTCTGCAAGTCTGTGTCCACAGCTATTATTGTACACTTGACTGATATTACCTGCATATCAGGAGGTTTTTACTTGCGTGTGTGTGTGTGTGTGTGTGAGAGAGAGATAATGATGGTACACTTACACAGAGCCAACAAGTGGACTCATGTCTAGTTTTCTACACAGTGAGATTTAAATAGCCACAGATTTTATGTATTTAATTAAAAAATAATAATCTGAAATTGGCAGATAAAATAAAAAGTTTGCTACAGTGACACATTCTGCATTGTGTGATATGACTGGACTGAGTGAACTGAAGCTTTAAAGCTTCAGGTTTTAAAGCAACACTGGCTTGTGCAGGCTATCAGTGTATCTGAGTGCTGAGTGTGTTGGATGTGTGGAGCAGAGGGACAGCTGATGAGGATAACTGCAGCTGTGAGAGAGTTGGGGGAAGAGGTGGAGGAATAAACAGCCAGAGTCACACTGGATTCCACTATGATCCACCGCCCTCGACAAGAGGTGTGGAAATTTCTTGATTTTAAGATGCACCGCAATGCAGACATGGAAGATTCTGCACCGATGCAGAGAAATGACATTATCGAGAATTTGCTGCCGACAGAAAACAACAGCAGTGACGTTGCTAGCTACGCGTCCTGCGTCTCTGATGCATTAAGATCTGAAAGGATGTGTAAACACATTATCCATGCGTGTCAGGGACGCACCTCATCATATGATACGCTGTGGACGACAAACTCGTGTTAAACACCACAATATTAACACGCCACGATATAAACACTGTCCACTACATAGTGACTTTGTATTTTTGGAGTTGCGCATCATGTTCTCACTCCGTTGTGCATTCACGATGATTTTTATCACATTTTTCCACCAAAGAGCAGGCATGTTGAATTCATCAGAGTTAGCCCAAGTTATTAACAAACAGAATTAACAGAATAACTGACAAAAACTTAATGTGTGCAACAGTTCACCTTACGCTTACTCTTCCCTCTTTTACCCTCAAAGCGCATCAAAACAGGTTAAATCCAGTCTAAAGTTCTATTCTTTTTCTGTACATTCCAGCCGAACAGTAGGCTGTCACACTGCAGAGTCCGACAAATGAGGCTGCCAGTTTTTATCAGTTCACTGTTGCAATGTGATGAACGCTTTCTTTTTGCGTGAGAGAGGAAAAAAAAAGGCATAGTTCATGTTCGAAGTTTAAACTTGTTGCAATGTTGAGACCTCTTGCTGCTTTATTCAACAATAAATGTAAAAGTTCATAACCTTTTTTTTTTTTTTTTTTAATTTTTTTTAAGCCTGGATCCTCCCTCTTCTCAGAGAGGGGACAGAGAGGAAAAGAGAAGAGACAGAGAGCTCTGTTCGGGTCTGCTTGGCTCCCTCAGTGGCTTCAGCACCACGCCGCTGGCTGCTCTCAGTCCACTCGTGTTTCATTTCAGGTAAGTGCACATGGTGCATCGTGGTTTTGTGGGTCACACTGGGCAGGCTATGGGTTGGTGATAATCGCATGTCAGGCGAGTATTAAAAAAAAACATAACTTGTGCATCACTACATGCATACGTCGCATGAAAAAAACCCGAATGAATATTTAAACGTGGTAATTTTTTCTTTTATGTTTAGTGTTGTTCTTAACGTTTAAACGTTTAAAAGTCACACCACTGCTTGTTACCATCCATACAGGCAACTAGCACATACAGCTAGTTGCAGCACTGCCTGTACCTTACCTCTGCCACCACCACTTATGCTGCTACAAAAATTATATTTTATTTGAATTTTGTACAGTATGCCAATGTGAAAGTTTTTTTGTAATAAATTTTTGGGGATTTGGATTTTTTTTTCTCTCTTTTTAATTTCAGATACATTTTGAACATATATGAATATAACCATTAATTATACCCATATCAGCATCAAAGGAGTTTAACACTACAAATACTCACTACATTAAATACCGTCAACATCACTGAACAGACTCTCAAAAAAACTTTCCAATACTCATTTAGATGAGGGAGCAAACACTGAAGGCCTCTTCGCACTGGATGCGATTTTTTCATGAGAATTATTTGCATGAAAAAAATGCGTGTGAATAATTCGCATTAAAAAAAAAATTTTTTTTTGAACTGCTGATTGAGCATGAGTGTTTTCACACAGAATGCGAATATCACGATGCAATAGAATGACCCGTTTATTTTTCAGATCAAGGTCCATCTTTCCAAACTTTCACACTGCAAACAAACACATCAACCAATCACGATGGTTGTGCGGAGCAGACGTCACGTCTGCAACAACAACACAAACAACAATGGCTGACAAGCTCATCACCTGTGTCCCTCAGCACCAAACAACACTCAGATTATAGAGACAACGATCTTAGACAACATGGCAGAGTGTCACCGATCAGTTGGACTTTGTAAATGGTGAAGTTTCCTTATGTAGTTCACTTCTTGATGAGGTAACATTAGCTAACGCATGTCAATGTATGGGAGGCTCTGTTAACTTCTCAACTGTCTAATTAGAACTCAATATTTTGTGTTTAACAGCTGATGAGTTCTGATATGCAGTCCCTCCTGAAGGACGTGGAGTTTTTTTTGTGACTGTTGCGGGCAAAAATCTTTGATTACGCGGCGGCTTTTCTTAAATAATGCGATGGAATATGCAGGGTTTTTATTGCGGGAATTAGCTACAATTGGGGGAACTTGCGAAACTTGCAAAAAGTTGTGAAAACTGTGGGAGCTGGTAAAAAAACGCGATTTGATTTAAAAAAAGATTCCCCCAACACCCCGTTCTAACTAGGCTACTACCTAAATGTAAAAGAGTCATTTATGACTTCCTATGATAGGCAAGCATACTACATCACAGAAAGTGTTTGAAATATTTTTGTTCTCATCTTGTTTTATTTCATCATGTTTCCCCTGAACGTTCACAATTTCGGTTATCTTCTCTCGCAAGGCGATGAAGTTTCTTGTGACGTAATTACGTCACTTCATAATGTTCCCAAGGCAACAATCTGTGATTTTTGCAGCGAAAGTGCGGCATCTTTGAAAAAATGCAACCGCTTTGGCTGATTATCATGTTTTTCTGGAGGGACTGGATATGTTTTAATATTATATTTGTAACACTGATTTGAATTGAATTGAATAACTTTACTGATCCCTCAAGGAGGGAAATTTGATTGTCCCAGCACAGAAGAAGACAACAAATGTGACAAACAGGATATAAATAAATCAGTAGATAAAAAACCGCCTAGGCACACACATCATACATTCAACCCAATCATTCAATTAAAGAAGTGATCAGCGAGGCTGCACAGATCTGGAGGCTATGTGTGTGTTATAGAGTCTGATGGCCTCAGGTAAAAAGGATGCACATGTGAACATGTGAGTCCATTTTGCCCTCTGTGAAGTGAGCTGTCAAAACTCTTTCGCAAATTCATATTCCCTTGTTTCAGTCGCAAATTCCTGTTGCTGCTGGTGTGCAGAGTTTCGGACAAAACATTTCACATCCTAACAATTCGCATTTTCATGTCGTTACTCATGCGGTGTGTAAGGCCTTAAAGGTCAGGGTGTAAAACTAACCATAACACTTTTCCACTAACATGCACTGTCAATATTGACAACAGCAAAAGAGGTCGCAGCACCATTGTAACATTAGCTTAGCTGTTAGCTGGATAAATGTTAGCTCATGCTGCTACATGCTGTGCTACGATAACGCTGTTAAGCCTTTAGACTTTAACAATGCAGCAGGTTTTAATGGCTTTGCTCGTGCTGAGCTCCTGCTACCAACTCACTGTTAGAGCGCGCACACGCACACACACACACACACACGATCACTTCCTCCTTTATTGCAACTCTCCTCAATTTAGCAGCCAACATTACTTTAGGCTACATTCAAGCCCTATTTACATTCTCCCTGTGAGACAACAGGATGCTCCTCTTCTTTGTTAGTTTCACTGATGGTCTAAAGGCCACATTGCCCCGCTGCGTCAGCATATTTAACAGCATGCTATTTACTGGTGCATTGTCTTGAGTGAGTGAACCGGATGCACAGCTCCACAAACAGAAAATCAATAAGTAACTGTCTAAATAAAAGGGGAGTTCAGATTTATCTGACTGCTTGGTATAAACTGATGAAAAACTGTATAGTAATATAGAAGATTAAGGAATCAACACACTGCAGATGCTTCAAGAAACATTTTGCATTCAAATTGTTGACAGGTGAATCGTCATCGAATCGTGAGGCGAGTGTAGATTCACATCTCTACCCTCGACCAGTGCCAGAGGAGCTCAGACCATTGACCATTGTCTTCATCACAACCTGTCTGCAGCAGCAAACCACGGAAAGTCAACCTTTAATTAGTCTGTCTTCATTAAAATGTTCATTTAACTTCACTTTATGTAGGTACAGTTTGAGCAGAACAGTCTGGTGAGTGCTGAATTCAGTCAGAGGCTGAACTCAGGAGAACCAGTAAATCGACTGCTGTTGCTTCACAGTTCACAACCCTCTGCTTTATAGGGGTGGACAAAACATTGATACAGCAATACGACTGTCCTGTACTGAATCGCTGGCACCAAATATCAAGATTTTACTTAAAATACAAAGTTGCTGTAAACAGATTTCCCTGTCAATTTGACTCACCAGCATCACGACTTCATGTCTCCTCATGGTGGCACTAATGTTAATGTGGGTAATGTGAACAGAAATTATTTGATTGGGAAAATAAGTTGACAGCAGAATAATAACTGACAGTGGTGAAAAGAATTTAAAGTTAAGACATGAACCTGTCACTTTCTAGTCTCAAGTCTCTACCTACTTTGGCTTTTACTACATCAATGAGACATACCAAATGTTTGTGTTCATGGTTGTAATGTCTGCATTTTACATTCTTACGACAGACATCCTCATGTATCATTACATAATTCTCTTGCAACATATTAAATGATTGCAGAATTACTGTATCGTGATATTATCACCATCATGAACATATTGCGCATCGTAATGTATGGTAACCTGCGATTCCCACATGTCCTTCAGAGGGAAAGTTTTTACTGTGATACTCTGAGTATATTTCAGAACCTGTACTTTAATACTTTAATTAAATAAAGAGGTTGATTAAGCGCTTCTACTTTTACCAGAGTCTTTTTTACCCGTACCTTTTCAAGGTTTTCCCTGCCTATCTAAGGCAAAGGTGGACTGCCTGGGTGATTCTGGCTGCCACCTTGGCTGAAAAATGACAGAAAAGGACGATTTCCAATGCTCCCCCCCCCGACCCCCCCCCCATATCGAAAAATGCGGAGAGAGGGAGTCTGTCAGTGTAGGCCCATGGCTGGGATCACATGGCGCAACCGCTCAAAAAGTGTCTGAGCGCGTGTGGGGAAAAACATCTGGGAGCGCCTGTGGAGCGCCATGTTCCCGTTCGGGGGGTCGTCAGGGACTGCCGGTAACGAAGAGGGGAAGTTTCAGGAGGTGTTGTTCAGACCTCCAGATTCCCCTCCAAAAAGTGGGGGAAAACCCGCAGGAGCGCAGCACCAGGGCTGAGGAAGTGGGAGGCTGTGAAGTGATGTTAACAAGCGCTGCGACTCCAAGTTTTTAGCGTCTGAAGTCAGCTGATCACATCTGGATCAGCTGGATCAGTTTTACAGCTGTTTGTGTCAGGGCACATCAGTACTGTAATATCAGGCTCACAGTTATCAGAGTTTCTCTCTCTTTAATGTTACTTGATCTATAAACATCTGCACTGAATAAAAAGCTGCATGCTGTATTTAAACTGTGCACTGTGTCGAGAAGAGACACACAGATAATTTCTACTGAAAAGAAACATTTATATTTTTAATTTTTTAGTACTGTCTGTTTTTACTGATGTCCTGGTTTTAAAATCATGGTTAAATAACCCAGAATTTAATTAAAGTGTCTTTTAAACACTGGGATTTATTAATGAGGCAAAATGTTTCAGGAGAATTTAGATTTGGTCACTTTTATCAACACTCAGTGGTCAGCCTGACAAGTGACTTTATTTACTGACAAACAGACCCACCTGCTCTCTTTGACTTTAATCCATAAAAACAATCCAAATCCATAACAGTTCACATGGGAGGTGGCAATTTATGGAAAAAACAAAAACAAAAAACAAAACAAAACAAAAACAAACAAAAAAGCAAACAAACAAAATATTTTTAATGAATGCAGAAAGTTGAATTTTGCAAAGCAGGTCGATTTAAGATGTGGCTCCTAAATTTTCTGCTTGCACTCCTAAAACTTTCAGTAAGGGGCTCCTGCGCTCCTAGTCAAAAAAAGTTAGTCTGGAGCCCTGTAAGACAAAGATAAGGGATTAATTATTCCTGAGGCAAAAATATTGTTTGTTTGTAATAAAAGCTAGGTTTTATTGGAGTGAAGTGTAACGCTGGTTCTCGACTTCATGTGTGGCAAGCAGACAGGACACGAGAGATCAGTTCTCCCGCCCGCACTGAAAGAAAGACGAGGGACAGGAGGAAATTAGATTGGAAATGAGGAAAATAACAGAAAATAACCTTTTCATTGGTCAAATCGTGATTTTTCACTTAATGTGTGACACTCTAAAGGTAGGCTCTCAAACTTTCCACACCGTACATGTCACACAGGTTCTTCAGCCTTTGCCGCCTTGGTCTCAAAAAAACCCAGGGAAAACCCTGCTTCTATCACCTCAGTGTCCTACATTATGAGTTTTTGTTTGTTTGTTTTTTTTAGAGAACTGAGAAATCTCGGGTCCTACAAAATCCTTTTTTAATAAGTTTAATTTCCCAGTTTACATTAGCAGCGGCAGCACTGTGTGTTTTTTGTGCGTTTCACATGGGCTTTGGACTGCACGTATTTACATGTTTCCTATCGACAGTATGTCGCCAGAATTTGTAAAACTGCATATCACCTGATGCATAGAAGTTGTTCGGAAACTGCTCAGCTCTGTATTTTGGGGTAATTGACAGGTTTTGTAGGGGTTTTTTTTGCCGGCATCTCAGGCAGCCGCTTCGACATGCTTGTATTATTTGGAAGGGGGGCGGGAGTGTTTGTGAAGTGACGGACGGGTGGTCCCACTCATTAGCGACTCCTCCCCCAAGTTCCTCTTTCTCCCAAAATCAAAAAACAGAATTTCAGTCAAATTATGGTCAACAACACCGTGGTATTCCATGTTTAACAATACATTCCATTTTTACTGGCCAATTCCATGATCACGGAAATAATAGGGCCCTAGAAACTGAGAAACACCCACACACAGACTACACAAATGCAAGTTGCTCATTAACAACAGTAAACTGTCAAAAAAGCTGAAATATCTGAAAAGTTCAAATATCTGCAGGAAAAAGAAGAAATGCCTCAGACACAATTTAACATATCATACAACTTATGAAAAACATCACAATATGGATCCTTTCCTTCTCTCTTATCTGTGTTTGAAAGAGGTGCAAAGACACTTTTCTCATGTGAAATCAGCCTGTGAATGTAGAAACACTTAAACTGATTGTCACATCATAGACATTCTGTTTGGAAATTTGAAAAAGCCAAATAGGCTCAGCAGTTACACGACATCAAGATATGTTTTAAGTCCATATCTGTTGTATAATTTCATCATCTTTATCCCAACAACAGTGTTTCTGAGTGCTGTAGCCAGACCACAACACAGGCTGAGGGACACTTTACATGAGAGGATATCTACAAGTTTGTGTGTGTTATTCAAAAATAATGAAACCAGCATCTACACTGATCCAAGTCTGCAAATATGAACTTTTACTGCCATGACATGATGGGAATCTGGCTTTCAACCCGTATTAGCTTGATGGATCTATAACACTGGGAAACTGACAACTTTAAAGTACCAAAGCATTTTGGGTGCTTTTTGCCGACAGTCGACGGTCAATTTCTTTGTGCATAAAGTTCCACTATATAAGCCTCTGTGATTGGCTTAAAACAGTCACATGGGAACACGCAGACAAGCCTTTCTCCTCTTCTGTGGTTCACCACTTCTGTTTGCATTTTTCAGTACCTGGCGCAGGAAAAACAGCTCGATAAGAGTCCACTTCCTTCAATCATGTGCAACCAGTTCTGCTGTTATTCTCCATGTTTGGTCACCAAGTTTTCTTTCAGTCTCACTGCTTCGTCATACACAACCACTACGGCCACTGACATGGAGGACGCAACACTATGAGAAAGACTCTTGTGTGAAGTGCACCACTCCTCTTCAGCTTCATCATTATGTACAACTACCTTGACTCAAAGCCACAAATTCACTGGTGCACAACACTGCAAGAAAACAGCAATTAATCATTTAGAAAGTATCACACTAGATAAAATTAATGGTTTAACAGCGTCAAATGACTGTCAGACACTTAAAGAATATATCGCCCAAAAAACTCACCTAAAGCTTGTATGTCTCAGTAGATTTAGTGAAACAAAAACATTCATTGCCTGTTGGGTCCATTCTGTTCATTTAAAACCCAAGGCAGGGGTAAAGGCGGATAAAAATGGACTCCACACCTTAATTGAGTCATTTTAATATGTTTGAATTAAACTGCTGCAACTGAGAAGTATTTTTCTTCCTAGAAGTTCAGCCTAACAACTTATTTTACAGGCCTTCAATCACTGGCTGATGTCAGGAGACAAAATGGTATTTACAAACCAACAGCTCACATTACAACTGATATGTTTCACTGACAGCAACAAAATCATGACGTTGTATCACCTGTGCAACGAGCTGCAAACCCAGCTGAACCTGGTCACCCAGCTCAGAGGATATCCAAGTCATGGCACGTTAATTAGCTTGTATTTAACGTTATAATAGCCACGGTAGCGATGTTTGAGTTGTTGCCTGCTTTTGTAGTGAGGACAATAAACAAAAACAAACAAATTGTCGGTGGAGGTTATTAGCTTACTGCAAACACTTAAAAACATCTGACAGCGTAAACGGGAGCTAACGTTAGCTAAACTAGCCACCGTTAGCCTAATTAATCAGAGGGCTAACGTCAGCTAGCGGGGGCTGACTCGTCGGCCGACGATCTCGCTGCCCTTTAGCACAAAGCTAACATGCACATTTTTAACGTCTTACACTGGCGTTAGATGAACAGTATTACTTTCAAACACATACAATAACACTAACGTAAAGGTCCATCATCGAATAATATGAAGGTATATGTCATCATTTGTGCAGCTAACGTTAGTCCAAGGCCCACCGTGGCCCGCAGCACGGCTAACGAGATCCATTATCGGACGCAGCGCTGTATAGCGTTGACATTAGTAGTGACATTTTTGTGTTTCGCGTGTAACATTGCAGTAAACGAACAACTGAACAAAACTCCAGCAGCATTTCAGGCTGACATTACACACCTCAGAACAAATGGAAACCCAGACATTCACATAGTCTTCACATCGTTCATATAACGGCTGTCCTCACGTCCTATTTGTCGCGATGGACAATTACGTTACCGATGCAGCGCTTTCAGCCTACCTGTCAAAGCTGTAGATTCATTATCGGACAATGACCTACATTCTCTTTTGTCCCTTGCATTCATTTCAGTTTCAAACACTACTACAATTATGTTATAAGACGATCCGGACTCAGTTAAAATTACAGATCGGAGTTTCTGAAAGGCTTACGTTAAACTTCCCGGTGCTTGTTTAAATGGACGATTACACAGATGTGAAACGGACATCGTAACGTAAGGTTGGCTAACGTTCGTAACGTTCGTTAAACAAACAGCGGAACGCGTCTGTTCATGTGTTTTACCGAAGTATGTAGTTGGTTTCTAGATTTTCAGGTAGTTCAATGGAAAAAGCAGGTCAGACGGGGACGTGTCCGATGATGGACACATGGCCTTTAGCTCCCCGGTCTCTCCAGACAAAGACAGTAGCTAGCCTGATGAGCTAACCCCCAGGATAGCTAGCAGGCTATCCCGCGTTTCAAAGAGTGGATCCAAACCCCAGCAAGGGAGCAAACTTTAGCGTGTCCACTTACCCCGTTTGAAATCCCTATCCGACCGATGCTTAAGTGCACTCCATAGGTTCCGATAATTCCAATAAAACCAGTTAAACAAGCTCCCAAACTGGTGGATTGAACGGGCAGACCAGTCAACGTGCTCCCAGTTCACTGGACCGCAGCCATCACACGGTCACATCCCGGAGAAAACTGGCAAGCAGCGGGAAACACCGACATCTTGGGGTCAGTTCTCCGGCCTGGATGAAAATAAGATATTTCCAAAGTATTCCATGACTGCATATGATATTCCTTGAGTTTCCAGATTAACGTTATCCTTATTAACAGACACACAGACCGCAACAGACATACAGCACTGAAGGCTAAATGGCTGTTAGGTACAATGCAACCAAACCCCGGAACACTGGATCAGTGGAGTCACTGGACCTGGACTGTGTTCCCTGGATTTCGGTCACTCACTGGACCTGGATTCCGTTGATGGAAGTCATGACTGCGTTTACTTAAAGTAGTGGGGCGGCATAGCTGACCTATCGTCCATTATGTAATAAAAGCACCACATCTGGTACGTATATTGCTTAATATATGTTGAATGAATCTGGATATTGGGCCATTGCAAATTTACATTCTGATGACCGTGGCAGCCATTTTCCAAAATGGTGGCCAGTGGTTACTGGCACAGAACGCTTTGCCTACCCTACAGCAGCTGTTTTATGTTATCAGCACCACAAAATATAATTTAGAGACATGTTAAAGAGGGAAAAAAGATTTATCACAATATAGCACAATAATAAACTGAAAAATTTCTTTCAGAAATTTTGTGTATGCCTGATGGATTTGTGTCGCCAAACCAGTGGTGCCATTGCTTAGTAAATATTAATTCCCAGTCACCACAGAGACCATCAATTCTTAATCAGGGTCCTAACAAAGACATATAAGCCACAGTGTGTGTGCTTTTGTTTGCATTAGTTTGAAATGTCCTCACATGGATGTTTAAGCGAGTGTGTGTGTGTGTTTAATTAGCCAATCAACATCAGCTGTGTTTAACTGTAACTTGACACCTTAGTATAACTCACAGAGACAGAGAAATTGCCCTGATCGCACACCTGGAATAAGTGGGTATTTTGGAAACTAATCGTGAGTTGTATCGATGAAATGACCAGATGTACAGTGCCACAAGGACTCACCAAACAAATTTATATAACTTTTGTGTGGATAACTTTACGAATCTGGCAGCCTGAGCGAGAGATGTGCTTTGAACGTTAGGCACACAATTAAAGAAATGCACCAACATGGTGAGATATGTAGTGATTTGTACTGGATTCAACTGTAGCAGTATTAACAAAGGCCAGTTGTGTCAATTAGTAACCACCACCACCATTTTGAATATTATCTGCAATAATACACCACAGATTCAGTAGTCAGAAAGGACCTCTTGTATTTTACAACTAATAAATTCTACTAGAACAAGTTGTAGTGGTAAGATACTTGTACTAGTATATTAAATTAATACACTTCTACGAGGGCTGTCACTCTTTTTTCAATGTTTAACCATATCCTTGGATGTGGGAGAAAACAACATTGAAACTGTAATTACCAGGTTCAGATTTAAAATTTACAGTATGTAAGGGCTGCAGGTCTTTTTTGTGCTATATTATCCAGCAGAGTGCTCTAACAATTCACCAAA
>JAPQLA010000022.1:26973386-26987296 GCA_029822935.1 Naso vlamingii | reverse complement strand
GGGTGTACCAGTTTTTGCCTAAGAGTGTTACTGGGTTTGAAACATACGGGGATTTGGTGTTTGTTAAAAATCCTCCTAAGTTTCTCTGAGACCCCAGATACGTATGGAGAGTCATTTACACGTAAATCCCAAAAACATTTGTGAATCCTTCTGTGTGCATTTATTCATTTTAAGACCGTTCTAGCCCCATGTCAAACCTGTGAACTGTTTCAAAGGGAAAACCTCAGTGCTTCATCTCTCGACAGGTTTCAGTGTCTCGTGTTGAGAGACAAACTTCAGATCGCGTCAGCTCTCTGACCTGCTCCTTCCTCTGTCACTGACTCTCTGTTTCCCAGAATGCCCTTTCAAAGTATTCACATAATTACAGGAAATGGTTGGATTTGTACATTGAAAATTACAGTCATATAACCATCAAAGCTTTCGGTGTTTTTGTGATCTACAGAATGTGAGTTCCTCCTTCTACAAGCTGGCCTGTCACTGCTGCAATGCATTCTGGTCTGTTTGTTCTCATGTGGTCATTGAAACTGATCTTAGTCATTCTTCTTCTCTGTTGGATGTGTGTGTGTGTGTGTGTGTGTGTGATAGGCACGTTCACTAGAGTTGCTTCGATACCAATACCAGTATCAGATATTGCGTCAGATACCGGCAAAAACGCTGGTATCAGTATCGGCGAGTGTGCCAGTCTGAGCACCGCTCCGATACCACGTGATTTATTAGCTGCTAAACGGTGCCCCGCTACTTCACAGTTACCTTAGTTAGCTCTGATGCTACATACCTCAAATCAGTTTGTCTTTGTTGCTCTAAAACAGCACACAGGAAGTTACGTTGCACTGCCACTGTTAACTTCTACTTTTACGGGCAGCAAAGAGAAATGGAGAACTTTAACAGAGCGAGCGGAACGTACCACACACAATCTACTTCTGACTTTATACTTCACAGTGGAAAGTCCGAGCAGTAAAAAGGTTGAGTAAGGAATTAACCTAGATTTTAGTTTTAAATTTGATGTTGTACTACTGTTTTACAGAGGTCCGTTTTGAATCTTGTTATTCTACTAAATTATGGTTACTCCTCCTGTTTTACAGGAATTATTTTTATACGCTGGTATCAGATCAGTGCTCGGTATCAGCCGCTATGCAGGTTCAGGTATCAAATTCAATATCAGGATGGAAGAATGGTATCTGTACATCTTCACTCTCTGAATCTGATGTTTCAGATCACTGAAACGTTCTCCACTGCAGCTGCTGGAACATCTGGATGTTCCATGTCTGCATGTGGTCTTCAACAGAAACACTGACGGACAGAAACCACCAATGAGACTGTCATCAGTCCGATGGAAATAAAGCTGAACTGTTTCATCTGATCTGACTGCAGATTTAAAGGCAGAACAGCCAAAAGTTCGTCTCCGAGACTGAAACACTTTTGTTGTTGTTGTTGTCCAGTTGACTGACACTTTGGAAATTTTGTTTTTGGAACATTCATGCCAAAAAAGCTCATTTGCGTTGAAATGATTTGAGCTACCAGCAGGTCTGCAGACTCCACCTGTTGTTTACCTGCGACACAAAAATTCTGCAGAGCACTGCTTCTTTGTTTTGTTTTGGGTTTTTATGTCATCATTTCTGTCAAAATGTACGGAAGCCTTAAGCGGTCATCAATTCGAAAAGCCTTTTGTATAAAACAGACCCAAACATGAGAGTCGTCAGGTTCTACACACAGTCCAACCAGACGGAGGAACGGGAAGTTCAGCATGAACACCTGTGCAGAGTTAAACAGGAACAGCGTCAGGTGTCACTAACAGAACAGAGTGGAGCTCACAGGTGAGCTGCTGCATCACACACTGTTGATTCTAAACATGACGTCAATAAACAAGAGACAGTAAACAACGTGTTGGTCAACAAAACTTCATCTGTTTCTGATTCCGTCCGGAACAGAAGCCACCTGCAGCTTCTGAACCATCACAGAGACGCACGCGCACTCATCGCATCACGCGCAGCTTCACCTTCAACTTTCCGACTTACTGTCCGTCTACAGACCACCTGCACGCTCCGCACACCTGTGCACTGAACTACAAGAGCGTCACCTCTCAGTGCGCGCAGACGCAACCTGCAGCAGCTTCAACTTCACCGAGAGTCTGTCTGCGAGACGTCAACTACCTGCAGCTCGCTCACGAGGAACGAACACACCTGTGGACCCGTTAACACACAGCAGCTCTGCACGCGGAGTCCAGGTGTGCCGCTCTAAACTACCTGCAGCGCTTTGTACAAAGAATCACTGCAGTTTTTCTCTTCTTCGTGAGTTTCACAATCTGAAAGTTTATTTGAAGTGACTCCGCCGAACAAATAAACACGAGCGCGCGGTTAAAACTTCGGCAAGTTTCACGCAGTTTGTTCGTGCAGGTTAAAAAAAATAATAATAATAAAAATAATTTAAAAAAAAAAAAAAAAAAAAAAGGCCGCCACCGACGCACGCGGGACCGGCGTGGAGCCTGGCGGTGAACTCACCCCAGCACAGCGTCTCCTCTCTGCTGATGAACCGACAGCGTCCGCAGTCCTCACGGGAGACCGTCAGAGGTGAAGAGTCGCAGCTCCTCCTCATCCTCACCGTGAACTCATCACTTCACTTCCCGCGACAACAAACAAAAAGTGAGCCGACGTGTTTGTTCCGAGCGTGACTGAGCGCTTCCTCCCGCAAAAACACGCACACACACAGGCTGAACTTCACGCGATCCACTGCCGCTGCCGCCGCGTCCGATCAACAGGCTGCAAGCTAACAAGCTAACAAGCTAACCGCCGACACTTCCGCTCAGTGCCTTCAAAGTAAAACATGAAAACTTTAATGTATGTAAATTCTCAGCTGAAAAACAGCCAGGTAACTTAGATAATTTTAAACAGACACAACCGGGATTATGACTGATATAAATACTGATTAAAGTGTTTGTAAAAGTGTGAGAAATTCCTTAGACTGTAACTCATGGGAGTGAAGAAGTTTTAATGATTCTTTATGGGCTAGAAATATGTCTCTGGATTTTTTGAACAAAGTCAGTTAATTTGATTCCTTCAAAAGAAACTTTAGATTTGTGTAAAATACATCCCACTATAAAAAAAAAAGAGGCCTCATTATAGTTTAGTATGTTTTATTTATGTAAAAGTACAAAAGTATTGAGATTAAAACACACTTATAGATGAAAAACTACTCATTATGATTATGTGTAACATATTTAATTAAAATTGTTGATGCATTAACATGCAAAATTGGTGAGAGTGGAACTGAATTTTTATTGTATATGTTACCTCACAAGAGATCAATAAAGCTTTTTATTTGTAATGACACACCAGAATTCATGTACATGCCTATCATATTAATCTGAATATGCAAACTAACAAGTTATTAAAGTCCCCAGATGTATGAAGCAGAGGAGGGAAAGTGCAATATTTCTTTCTGAATTGTACAAAAGTATAAAGTAACAGAAAATGGAAATACTCAGGTGAAGTAGCCTACAAGTAGTATTCCACTTATGAGAACAGTTCTTGGATATATTATTCTACTCTGCACCACTGAACCAACTGTGAACATGTTAAATGTGATATTTCCTGAACATCAACATTTAGCCTAAAATCCCTCAGGCTTCAGAAGATCAGAGTTGTGCTTGTGTCAGTGGGAACAAACTTCTTCTTCTTCACTGAACTTGTTGCCTGGCGACACTTCTCCCCTCTACAGTAAATAATAATTAGAGAGCAGCTCAGCTTGTTGCTGCTGTGGAAACAACCTGTTTGAGATCACTGAGCTTCTTTAGTTTTTGTGTTTCATTAATTTTCCTTGTTTTCATTCACTCTTTCTCTGTGCAGTTTGTTTATATCAGGTTTTGTCAAGAGAAACACCAGCTGATTGTTATTATTATTTCTGGGTTTTTCTGCATGTGTAATTATGCTTCATCTGAGGATTTTTTCATTAATGATTAATCTGCTTATTGGTTTTTTGATTGTGTCATTTGTGAAATGTCCAAAAGCAGTTTTTAAAAAAAAGTATTTAAAAAAAAATATGGAAAATGTCTTCAAATGACTTTTTTCCAATAAGTCTAAAAGAAATTCAAAATATTTCACATTAATAACAAATTTCTCACACTTGAGAAGCTTGAAAAACTTCTCCAAAAAAAAAGATTTTCAAAGTAGCTGGCACTTCATTTTCTTGGAATTGGTCATTCTGATCGAGAGCAAATGTTTCTGACAGCTCTCTGCAGCAAACAAAAAATGTTTTTCTTCTCTCATCGATTTCATCACATTTCTGAAATTCTGGAAAAAACCTACAAGATATTTTGTGTGGCTTAACACAAACTAAAGTTATACTATACTTTTATTTTCAAATTAAAGCAGTGTATTTCCGGTATAGCTCTCCTTTGAGCTTGACACAACTTCCTGCCACAATCCTCCCTTATAAATATTCATAATGTGGTCAAAATTAAGCATGAAAACAAGTTAAAAACTTTGGCAAAAAAAAAGAAAAATCAATGTATTTGTGTTTGAAAATTCTTGATTCAAATAAAAATCATCCTATAGGAAACCTTGAGCTGACTTTCACAGAAATGCAGAATAAAAATGTTTTGCTTACAGGTTGCATTTTTGTGTTTAAAAAAAAAAAGCAATACTTTTCAAACTGTGAATTCAGTCTCTTAATTCATTTATTCAATCCACAAAGGAACACTTCATGTCTTTTTGAACTTCTGGGTAAATCTTTAAGTGCATTTTGTAGTTTCACTGGGAAATGATAAAGTTACATATTTGAAAAACAAAAAGTAGTGAGTTTTGCTTTTCTGTCAAGAATCATCAGTTTACAGGATGTTTTAAAGGATTCATTTGCTTTTTTTCAACATGTTTTTCTGCAGTAATTATTGAAGCCAAACCGGGGGGTTATGTGTTTGATGGTCTTCTCCTCCTTGTCAGCAATATTTTTTTTCTGCATGTGTTCAAAATTATTTATTTATTAAAAGCACAGTTGGTCAAAACCCTTAAATAAATGCTAAAAATCTCATTTATCTATAGGGTGACGATCGTCGGTCTTTTCAGCTCGTCTGCTTCGTGCTGATTTCAAACCAGTGAAATCTAAAGTTTAAGCAGCTGCTGGTTTTATGTTACCTTATCTTACATTTTGGAATGAAGATTTTTTTTTTTTTTAAATAATACAAATAATAATTGAAGGAAGTGTGTGAGCGAACAGAAAGAAACCACTTTTCACAGACAAAAAGCTTCTTTATTAAAAAATACTGCAGTACAATCAGATTCAAGAGGGGAAAAAGGCTGACGTGAGGAGAATATTAATGAGTCACTGGACAGGCCAACAGGAGGAAATGTGGGTTTCTGCTGTTTACAGTCCATTTAAAAAACTTATAAAACTCTCTCAGCAGTTCATTTGTGAAGAAGTGATGTCATTTATTCATTTAATGAACCAGTTTAGCTTTAAGATGAAGCCTGGAAAAGAGTTTCTGAATTCATTGATCTCTGCCCAATAAAACCTGCAGTTCTTGTTTCAGAGCAGTTTCCTGTTTTTCTTCAAAGTTCGCCAGATAACTTTTGAAGAGGTCAAGGGTCAGACGGTCCCTGCAGCAGTTGGACTGCAGCCTCCTTGTTGTGTCTCCTGGCTTCCTCCAGAGGAGAGCTCCCCCACCTGGTGGAAAGACAAAACTACATCAGACTGTTCTTCAGTTCAGGAGGATCACAGGCAGCATCATCAGCTTCCTAGTCTTTACCTTTCACTCCACCACCTGTTTACAGTAAATTTCCTGAAAACATGCGTAAACCGACCAGTGAAGCCTTCCTCTCCATCCTTTCCTGTTTCAAGGTGCACAAACTCTGACAGTCTAGAAAATCACTTAGATGAAATGTTTGTATTGAAAACTGTTGACACATTTTCACTACACTTAAAAACAATTTTTTAAGGATCAACTTCAGTTTATGTTGGAGCTGCATTAACAGATGGCGTTCACCAGGTAATCTCTCACCTGTCCAGCAGGGCAGCGTTTGCTCCAGAGTTCTCCAGCAGAAAGCGGATTACCTCTGTATGACCTTCAGCAGCCGCCACATGCAGAGCCGACCTGCCGTCGTAGTCAACAGCATTTACGTCTACTCCAGACAGGAAGTACCTGCAGACAACCACAGAAGAAGAGAAACTATCAGCCTTTAAAATCATTCATCCAGTTCACATCCTGGTGTTTCTGGCATGCTACAAACTGCGACATGCTAAGTCTTTGATTAAATGTTTGGTTGTGTGAACACAGCAGAGCCGAGGCTGATGGGAAATTCATTTGTCCGGCAGGTTTTTGGCGTCAGATGCTGCTGAATGTTGGAACCTTTAAATTAACTCAAAGCTTCCTCTTCAGCCTGGCTTTCACAGCAGACGTGATCTACCCCATATTTATGATAAACATGTATTTTAATCTGTTAGCAGAGGTTACCTCCTCAGAGTGTGCACGTCTCCTCTAAAAGCTGCCAGCAGGACGTTCATGATCTGGTATCCCTGCAGAGGAGTCAACGCTGTCACACTCATCACATGGACAAATTGGACATAAACTGGTCTGATCAGAGCAGCACTGACCTCAGATTCAGCCTTCCACTGTCTGTACGCCAGAATCTGCCTGAACGGAGTCCTGATGTCAAAACTGTGCAGCTGGAATGTTGAAATCAGCTCCTGCAAACACAAACACTGAAACATCATAGAGGGACCAAAAAAGCTCCAATAATCCTCATGTACAGACATAAAACTGAACTCCATTAAATCACTGTGTGAACACATTTCTCTGTTCATCAGTCACTTCATGGCTCAGAGCCACTGTATGATTAGAATTAAACACTGAATGATTGCATCTGTTGTCAGGTGAACATCTGCATCTGACTGTTTTCTGAGAGCAGAGACCTGGCAGAAGTGGACGGCTCTCCGTGGGTTTCCACAGGCGTCTAACTCAGGAGAAAACGCCATCAGACCCAAAACACCTGGAACCACCGCCAGCAGGGAGCCGCGGCTGCTGCACATGGCCGGGATCGACGTCTGCAACAAAACAGCATGTCAGCATACGATCACATGACATCATGGCGAAGGACTGATGATTCACGTGATGTTCACCCGAGCTTTTACTCTGCCTGATGTGAGCAAAAAAAAGAAAAAAAAAAAAAAAAACTGGCAAAAACAAATCAAATCATTCCATCTGTCCAAAATATGTGAATTGCATATTCCTAAAGTTTCATGACTGGATACCAGATGTTTCTTTCTTTACTGTATAGTCTCTGTGTTTGTGAACTCCAGGCTTCGATTGGCCCCAACTGGCTGTGATGTCATTATTCCCACAGGTACGTCCAGGTGTTTAACGTTTAGACGAGAGCAGCCCTGCTAAAAACTGAAAGTCTTTCCTTTGCATCTTTAAAAAAATCTGTGTTTACCACTGCAGTATGCAGGCCTGGCTGGTAGTCGGCAGTTTAAGTTTGTAATGACGTAACATCAGAGCTGCTGAAGTTGTTAACTTGCCGTTGCTGCTAAGCCATAAGCAGCGGCAAATTAAAGAAATTCAGCCACAGATTGACTTCTAAAATTATGTTGCCAAAACTTAAATTCATCTCAATAGACTGTCGTCATTTTTACCTTGCTTTGGGTGCACTGCAGAGTGTTTAATCAGAGTTTTGTAGTGGCTATTGCAGAATGCACTGACTTGTGCTAGCATTAGCATTAGTGTAGTCACCGCTTTTGTAGGTTTTTTGCCAGTTTACGCAACCAGAAAGAAGGTTGCGGTTTCAAAAGACTCCACTTTGGAACCTGGTTTCAAACGTTTGTGGTTTCAGGGGCGCCAGCACATCGTTGTCATGTAAAAGGAAGGACGAAATGCAACAAAAGTGTTCCAAACAGGGTCAGAGATTCTAGGTGAAACAGAGAAACTTCTCTCGTTTGGTAGATGAAGGTGAAAAACAGTCTGAACATGCAGACTCTAACTGAATCTTTCAGAGCTTTGATGGTTTTATTTCACGTTTCTCAACTCTCAGCTCTAAAACCAGGATGGAGTTTGGACCTTGAAGTGGAAGCTCGTGGAGTAATCCTTCATTCCCGCCACCTGCATCATGGACAACATGCTCCTCGTTGCCACTGGCAAGAGCACCTGGTCATCTGACAGCGGACAGAGGCCCCCATTGGCTAGCGAGGCGGCCATTACAGCTCCTGACTCGCAGGTGATTTCTGTCGAGGCGCACTGACACACAGGAGAGACGCAGCCGAGTCTCGTGAAAACACAACAAGGATTTCATCAACAACAAATTTATCTTATTCATTATTATTAGAAAAATCTATTTAAAAAGTTGCTGTCAGAACTGAGGATGTGCGATCAGTTTCCTGTGTGTTGTTGTTTTTGTTGGTTTTCTGTTGTGACTTCAGTGGAGGAGAAGATCTGAACCATCAAAAGACCAAAAATCAGCAGTTTAACATGAAAATCAAACATGTTCCTGATCTCAGAACAACCACAAACATTTCAATCAACAATCTGAGTGTCAGAGGAGCTATTTGTTTTTATCTGCTGAGAAATTAAAGTGAAGGGGTTTTACCTGCAGCATGAGATCCAGAGCAGCGTTAATGTCGACCTTCTCCGGAAAACACTGACACACAGACACACAGACACACAGACACACAGACAGCAGATCAGTCAGAAACAGCAGAAACATGGTGACGATCTTCAATCTGTGAAGGATCTTTACCGTTTTCTCCTGCAGGAAGAAGGACAGAGCATGGAGTCGGACACTGGACTTGCGGCTGCTCTCATAACTACACAACAACAACAACAACAACAACAACAACAACAAAACTCTTAGCTGCTACCACACAAAACAATGCCCCCCTGTGGAGTGGCTCAGTATTTCATATTAGTCGTATGCAGGTGTTTCAGAACCTGCTGCAGTTTAAGTTGGCGTGCTCCTTGTTGCAGAGCCTCCGGATGACATTCAGCACCTTCAGCACAAACACACAAAAACAACATTAACAACAACAACAGTCAGTCGGATTGTTTCTAACTAAACATTTGTAGTTTCTCTCCTCCCTCTGTGTAACTTACTGAGTCGTACTTCTCCTCTTCCTCTGCATTCAGCCTCCCCGTCAGCTGGAGACACACAACATACAACATTCAAAATAACATACAGCAAACAGTAAACAGGGGGACTGACAACACTGCTGATGGATGGATGGATGGATTATGACGGATGGATGATGGACGGATGGACAGATGGATGGATGGATGATGGGTGGTGGATGGATGGACGGATGTGTGGATGATGGATGATGGATGATGGATGATGGGTGGTGGATGGATGATGGATGGATGGATGGATGATGGATGAGTGAGTTACCTGTAGTAAAGATGTAGTAACGATGGCTCCTGTCTCGGTGAGCGGGCTGTGAGGGATTGCTACAAACAGAGAATCAAAGCGTCACTACCCTCTGCTAGCAGAGTTGAGGGTCAGAGGTTAAAGGTCAGAGGTGGAAGAAGTCAGAGCCAACACGGGCTATAGCGATGTGAGTGATGTCAACTGTTTCATCACTAGACAAAAATGTCCAGTTTTTATTAAGAAACCTGAAACATCAGATCGAATTTGGTGAAACAAACTTTAGAAATGTGATTTTTAGGAAACTGTTTTCCATCAAAAAAATGACATCAGGAATTTGATCGATCTCTGAGTCCAGCAGAATCAAAAACAGATTGATCCTGCAGGTGTCAGACAGGTGTAACTGTCCCTGCACCTGTTTTAGTGAGTGTGAATGGAGAGTTGTATCTGGAGTAACTCTCCATGCCAACGTATCTGTGGACGAAATCAGAACCCAGCAGGTCCACCGCCACGCCGTACACCAGCGGCCATGACACCTCACCCAGAACCAGAGAGCTGCCACAGTCGCCCAGAGACAACCTGACAGACAGACAGACAGACAGGCATACACACACACACACAGAGAGTGTGGAGATAAATCATAATTCATGGAAAAGTGACCGAGGCCTGTGTTTGTTTTATCTCAGCTGCAGAAGGTCCCTTCATATGAAGCAGACCTGACTGTGGTTTAATTTGCATAGTTGGTCGTGTTTTTTCATCATTGAATGTTGAGGAGAAGCTGCTGTGGCTGAGTTGGACAAACCTCTGTCCGTCCACAGTGCAGATAGAGACGCCCCACTTCCTGCTGTCCCTGCTCTCCTTTTCCATCTCCTGATTCACACATGCAGAACAGCTTAAGGTCATAGGTCAAGGTTCATTCACCAATCCAACCAATCACCAAATGCCAATCAGATTTGGGGTTTTTTCCCCAGAACTCACCTGAGCAGATGATTGCTGACAACACTTTGAAAACAGCTTCTGAGCTTCTTCAGTGAAGGTGGAAAAATCTGGGATGACAAATCGTCCCTGCAGAGCTTTGAGGAGCAGAGAGACGAATCCTGTGACGCACCTGCAAAAAGAAGAACCGACATCAAATAACAACCACTGAGTGAACGTTCAGTGAAGCATGGTTACATCACCAAGCACAACCGAAACCACTGAAAAACAAGGACAGTAGACCCTGAAACTGAAGCAGTTCATCATCTGCAAAACATCAGAGGCGGAGTTTAAATTTCTGAAAGGTTTCTGATGGACTGGACCAGACAGAGTTCCTGGGAAATGCTAAAGAAATGCAAGTGCTTCTGAGTGCTTTTTCAGAATGAAATCAGTGTAGAACGAAAGGACGGACCTGTGGAAGGTGTTTCTGTCCACTGATCCGTCAGCGTCCTGCAGCCTCCTCAGGTGGAAGAAACATTCTCGGAGTCGAGGGTCGGACCTGTGCAGCCCGGAGCTCCAGACGGCCTGACAGAGAAAACAGAGTCACAGCGTTCCTTAAACTCTGCAGAGAGATACAACACGAGACTCCTTCAGACTCCACACTGGCAGTTTAGGGTTTCTGCTTAAAGTCTTTAGAAATCTCTGATGTCATCATTTGTCAGGATTTCAGGAGGCAGTGATGCTTCTCTGTCAGAATAAACTGATCCTCAGGTGTGTAATCAGCCTCTTGAACATGAAACAAAAAAGTTTCCTCCACTGCGTCTCTGTGTGAGAAAATACCTCAAAGAACTGGTTGATGTGGATTTTTCCATCTGAGGCGAAGCTGTCAAACAGCACATCAGCAGCCCTGGAACAGCAGAGGGTCATCAGTGCACGGAGCATTTAGCTGAGAGCTGATGAGAGACGTGAAGACTCACCCTCTGCGTCTGGACAGGCTGTGCTGGGAGGAGAACCACGGCTGACCAGGGGAGAAGCTTCTGTCCTCCAGCTGGACCGACGGCTGAGGAAGAGGAGGCTTCAGGCAGCCGTTACCGGCTGACACTGGGACGGCTGCACATCAAAGCATTACAGTGTGTCCCTGTTATTAAAGGCCATCAGCCATGTCAGTTTGAACGTTGTCAACAGGAAGAGAAGAGATGAGGGATGAAGCCTCACAACGAGATCAGAAGCTTCACTGAAATACAAACTTACTCTTGGAAACATACAAGTATTTCTGTGTCAGACTGTGATTCTTTTTTTGTGAATCCTAAATCTTCAAAAAAAGGCTTAAAGTTTCTTAAACAAATGTCTCAAAGTTCCATACTTAACAAACTTTTGATCAACAGCAGCAGAACATTTTACTTCCAGTTGGACAGAGACGTGTTTTTGGTTTAATGGACTTTCAAGTGTAACTAAACCCTCAGAGTTTTTGCCAAAGTGCATCCTTCCTGAAATTCCAAAACTGCATCTAGAACGTGAAAAAATTTATTGATTTGGGCGGCGCTAGGAGGCGGGGCTTCACCGAGAGTAGACCAGGAGAACTGCATGGTTTGAGTGTAGTGATTGTAGTTAGATTTAGCCGTTAGTATATTTTAGTACTCACACACATGTCCATAGTTCACTCAGTTTAGCACTAAATCTCCTTCACTGCTGTCTGCCTCCATCTTATTTAAAAATCCGTCCATCAGTTACTTCCTTGTTGAGTTGCTGTTGTAGCATTAACGTTCTTTGTCCTCCTCACTCAGTCCAGCAGAGCAGTAATTTTAGTTTTAGGGAAGTCAGATTGATAATGGATTTAGCCTTTATCTCTGGCAGTGTGTGTGTGTGCGTACTGTTTCCTAGATGATGTGTGGGAAAAAGTAATGCTGGAGTAACTGGGCGTGTCTCCTCTCCCCACAGTCTTGTCAATCGTGAGCTGCTGTTTTTTTTAGAGAGAGCCGGGTGCAGGACTTTGGTTTGTGACAAAAGTGACCAGCAGACATGTCATGTCTTACCTGATCAACCAACAGGAAAATTTGTTTGCAACAGCTGGGTGTCAACCTGCAGAGGGCAGTCACTAGGTACATTTATAACAGTATGTAAACTTCAATTAATTTGCACTAAAAGATCGAGATTTAGAACTGAATCAATCAAAAACAATACTGAATACTCCTTGGCTTTGGTTTTCAGTGGAAAAAAGAGAGTTACTCTTTAACTGATCACTGCTCACTCTGATCTGCATCTTTCTGTGTGTCAGAACTGACGATGATTTGTTAATTTATTGAGACTGAAAGGAGACTGAAAAACAACAGCATTATTTCCTGTTTCCTACCAACAGTCAACATTGGTTTCCTTTAACCATGACCACCATCATTCAATAACTTCAACTGCCTGTAGGTTATTCTTGTAACCATGACAAGATTCCTTAACCTAAACTCTAGCATTGTCACATCAGCAAACTGGCTTATTTTTGAAATGATGACATCGTCCTGTCCCACAGAAAACATCAGAAACACAAACAAGACGACAAACAACAAACTGACTGCAGCAGAAGAACCAAACGGAGAGTTGATCTGTTTTGGACCTGAGGCTCCAGCTGTACCTGCAGGTCCAGGACTGGTGAGGCTGATAGGCCTCTGGACCTGGTTCTGGACCTGGTTCTGGACCTGGTTCTGGATCAGGTTCCTGGGAGCTGGACGGGGAGCTGCTTCCTTGAAAACAACATGAAGTCAAGAAGAGAGAAACGTCTGTGCCTTCTCTCAGCATTCACAATGTAAAAATGATGTTTAATCATCATGAACGTATTAATCATTAATACATTCACTATATGTTGTGTGTTTAAGGGGACTCAAACTGCTTTTAATTGAAAAAACATGTTTTGTTCAATAGCATTAAAATTGAATTTAAATCTGCTTCAGTAAACCTAATTCAGCATATTTACTCCTGATATTTAACTCGACTGTCTGCAGGAGTTAAACTGTTTGCTTGAAATTACAAGTGGATGTAAAAAGAGTAAATGTACTAAGTTACTTTCCACCGGCTGTGGAGAAAATCAAAGGTTTCTATTCAGACTGAAGACAAGAGGACAATGTGTCGCTCCTTTGTGATGCTGTTAGGAACTCCTAACTGCAACATGTTGAAGCAGGTCTACCTGGTACTCAGAGCTCCTCTGCTGCCTCTCATCTGTCGTCCCTCCATCATCTGCTGGAGAAAAGAAGAGAAACTGTTCAAAAACACTGTGAGCTGGTGACGGATCAGCAGCAGTTGGAGTGAAACCTAAACTTTAACCGGTTGGCCAGGGGACATGAAGCTGAGCGCCACCTCCATACAGTTTGATAAACACCAGTCAGACCAGTAAAACCAGGGGAAAAAAAATTTGATGATGATCTCAAGTTACTCATGATCAAAGAAAGTCTCTGGCTGGTCTGTGTTATTAGTATTTAATAGCCTACATGGACGAGTCTGAGTGAACAGATTATGTTAAAGCATTTCTTTCTTTATTCTTATAGCCAGTTTGTGATGTTTCTCGATGTATTCAATGTCATTTAGACTCTGTGAAGCCGCAGCAGTTTTTCTTTCTCTGAGCTGTGCAAACTGCAGGTTGGGACTCTTTTTAAAATACAAAACTGTATATATATA
>JAPQLA010000022.1:26957571-26972429 GCA_029822935.1 Naso vlamingii | reverse complement strand
ATCGAGTACTTCACAGCCTTCCTAGAAATGTAGAGGAGTGAAAGTAATAAGTATCCAAAAAAGCAAATACTCAAGTAAAGTAAAGATACTCAAATGTACTTAAGTACAGTACTTGAGTAAATTTACTTCGTTACTGTCTACCACTGATGCCAGGCAAGTACACTAGCACTGATCATGTTAACTTAGCTCACTAACTTTAAGGTTAGAGGGACTTTAAACATGAGTTGACATCGCAAACACATAAACATGGCGGGGAAAAGTCAATGAATCAGTGTAAGAAACTTTTGTTATTTAGAGTGAATATCACTTTTTGATCTCATGTTATGTGGAATATGGGATTGATGTTAACTGCTGTCCATGTAAAGTGACCAAGATTAGTTTGAAACGTTATTTTGTAGCAAAAACCCTCCTCTGCTCATTGTCACGTATAAACCAGAAACAGCCCAACCTCTCGTTTAAACGCTCTTATTAAAATGTAACAAATCCTCTTTGTAGCGTCCATTATGTTTCCATCCTACGCCCTCAAAGTTCACGAACTCAACAAAGTCAGAGGAGCAATTTCTTAACTCGGAAACTCTGATTATTCCAACATCACATGAATGCAGCAAAAGGCTTGAAGTTCTGCATAATTTGGGGTGTGGCTGCGTTGAATGACAGCAGCTGCTGGCTGTCTGCTCGCCGTCACACAGTCACTAGCAGCAACTTTTATCCTCTGCAGCTCCATCCTCACGTCCAAATGCGGTCACTTATGGCTCCAATAAGCCAAGATGGCAACACAGAAGCCATGATGCCAAACTCAAGGCTGTGAAATAATTCTCCACAAACCACTGAGTGACATCACCGTGGCTCTGTCCAGTATTTATCATACAGTCCATGAGAGCAACAGCATCAGTCGAGAGTCTGCAGAGCATCATTGACCCGCAGAGCTGCAGAGAGCCGCAGACCCACAGCACGGCTCAGACACAACACTGATCCACCAGCTTCCTGTCTGCGTCGAGGTGGAACAGCTGTATGCCTAAAAACACACGCATGCAGCTCCACTGTTTTGTTTGCGTGTCTGTGTTTGTGTGTTTGTTTGTTTGTTTTCTTTGGCTGGTCTGTTGCTTTGCATCTTGCTTCCCTGTTGGAACTGAAGTTCATGAAGCTTTGACCTGCGTTTGGACTCACAGTCTTGAAAACTTCTGTATGTTTGTCTTCATTGTGTCTGTTTGTTTATGTTAGTGTTAATTCATTTGTTTGATTTAAAAAAAAAACTTTTTTTTTCTTTTTTTTTGAAGAGCACGGCTCTTATCCCAGACTTTGTTGTTTGGTGCATTTTTGGCTGTCGTCACCGGGGTGAACCGGTGGGTGAAGCAGGTGTTTTCAGTCAGTCTCAGGTGATCAGAGAGAGGACGAGGATTCTTTAAGGTCTGAGGAACATCTGTTTTTGTACTGCAAATGATTTAAAGGGTCCTTCCACTGTGAAGGCGTCACTTTTGGCTCTGGCTCATTGTGATGACATTTCTCACTATTTTCAGGGTTTTAACGAAGCAAACAATCAATGGATTGACTGAGAAAATAATCAACAGATTTGTCCAGAATGAAAAGAATCAGTGTCTGTCTGATACGAAATAGTTCAAAAAGAGCTCCAGCTCGACCAACAACAGGAAAACCCTGCTGCCGTACACATGATGCTGTATGATGTCATGTGCTTTTGTGTTTGTTCTTAAAACTGAATCTAAAGACACTAAAAAATGAACCTGAAACACAGTCTGTTGTGTTGATGCTGTTTGTGTCTTTTGCATCGGCAACTTGCAAAGTTGGAGATTTTAGATAACATTTTACTGCACCTCTATTTATCTGCTGAATGAAGCTGCAACATCATCGCTGCTTTACCCTAATCCGCAGTTTTATCTGCTATTAACTGCATCAGTCAATAAATCAAAAAACACCCAGCATGCACCTCTGAAGTACAGCCTCCCACCTCCAACATGTGTCCTGATTGGCTGCTTTAGTAATAATAATTTACAGAGCTCATCTTTTCAGCTTACAGAGATTTAGGTGGAACCAACTGAGGCAACAAAATGCCTAAAATGTTACAATCTCAGAAGGTATATCCGTCTGCATTTTAATAAACTGTTCTCATACCAGTATATTGTATTCAGTTTTGATATATTTGAAATATTCCAGTTAAAAAGAAGTTTTTGGTGTATTTGTTCCCGTCTCTGCCTACAGCAGCCAGTAAACAGGAACGGTGCCTGTGCAGCAAAGCAGGTTTTCTGTCCCACGCAGTCTGTTTCTGTCTGAACGCTCTGCCACGTCTCAGCCTGTCCCTCACCAACGCAGCAGGAATGTAAATCTGGAGTGTTTCCAGCTTTATGGCAGCTTCACTACATGGAAAAAGTCTGAGCATTGTTCAGGAGCAGACGAGCAGATGGAGGCAAACAAACAGAGAAGAAAACTTTGGTAAATCTGTCTCACCACAGGTAGGGGCTGTCCTCTGTCTCTTGCTTCTGGCCGCTCTCCATTGAAGCTCTCAGGTGTGTCTGTCCAGTTTTCTGAGATGTCTTTTCATGTCAGACAAGGCGGTTAGTGAGGCGGCTGGCTCCCTCAGTGTGTCTGCAGGCTATAAACTTTCTGTAATGAATGGGATAGTATGGAGACGACTGGAGAGACACTCCCAGATTTGCCACTGACGTCCAAACAGCTGCCACACACACTCAAACAACAGCTTAAAAAAGGATTATAGGGTGAGTTTATGCTTCGATGCCAAAAGAAAAAAAAAACCTGTGAAACCACAAGAAAACTATAATAAAAAGGCTGAACAGCCAAAACACACACAAAAAAAACATTTCGGATTTTATATGGATGATTAAAAAAAGAAAGAATCCATGACAGCAGAGATTTCTTAGTGACACAAATTTGCAGGTTTTGGGCAACAACTGACAGAATTAAAGGGGCAATTCAGCCAAATAATATTTGTTTTTTACTCAACTATTCATGAGGTCTGGGGCGTGTCTCTTTTAAATTCCTGCCACCAGCACAAAACAATGCTGGTGGACAGAACTTGGTTTAGCACTGAGTTCTACAAAATAAACTACAACAGCTTTCCAGAAACAAAGTACCTGTTACTCTGATAATTTACAGACTTCTCATCTTACAATCGGATAGTTTTTTTTTTTATTATTCAAATGATCTGAATCCTCTGAAAAATTGTGTCAGATTTCAGTTCTGCAGAGGGAATTCACAAAACACTCACTGACTGAAAATCTTGCAAAAATCTTACTCTTAATGTTTTAGATCATTTATGACAAAAATTCATTATCCTGTGCCTTATAACTTTATTACAGGCATTAGACGCAGTTCAACATTTTCAGATGGATTGACTCAACCAACAATATATGAAAAAGTATCAGAATATAAAATCTTATTTTTAATGTTAATAATAATAATAATAATAATAATAATAATAATAATAATAATAATAATAATAATTTAGAAGTGATTTCTATGCTATTTTAACATATTTTCTGATGTTTTAACTAAAATTTAAGATTTTAAAAAATTAGAGTCCGGTGGCTCAGTCAGTAGAGCAGGTGCCCCATGTACAGAGGCTGTGTCCTCGCCACAGCGGACCTGGGTTCGATTCCACCTGTGGCCCTTTGCTGCATGTCATTCCCCCTCTCTCTCCCCTGTTTCCTGTCCACTCTTCAGCTGTCCTGTAAAATAAAGGCACAAAAGCCCCAAAAAAATCTTAAAAAAAAAAAAAAAACGCAACCATGTGTTTGTCAATAAGGCTTTTGCTGTGAAGAAAATCGGAAGTATTATTTTGAAAAGCGGAAGTCATCGTGTTTACAATATGTCTGCTCCCGTTGAAGTTTACAGCAAGCTAGCCAGCAGGTGGCAGCGGGATGTGGCCGCGGCCGTGTTCGTCTGTAACTCGGAGTGTTTCTAAGCTTTTTAAACTTTCCTCTACCGTTAAATCTTTGAGCTCAGCTGAAGCTCTGACGTTAAAACGTTTCTGTGACGTGGTCCCGGTGTCGAGGCGCCGGTTAGCCGTTCTGTCCCGGTCCAACCCGCCTCCTCTGCCCGCAGTTCACTCCAGAAACATAAATATGCCCAGAAAAGAGAAAGCGGTGAGTCACTGGAGCTCGTTAGATTCTCACATATCGGTTCACATGAACATTTTTGATTTTTTTCTGACCTGGTCTGATTTTATGAACATAACGTCACTGCTACGCAGAAAATTTACATAGTTATCAGTGGAGGAAAATAACTATTGTTTCAGTTTAGCGTTAGCCTACTTTGTATTTGAATATCTATTTTCTGCTTTTACTCTGTCCTTTTATTGTGCTTTATTTTTTCACAGGCTTAAAGTTTAAAGGACTGATTTTTAGCAAAGAATTTGTTGTTCTGCTGTTCCACCCTTCGTTTCCTTTGACCCGCGCTGTGTTTTATCAGTGTGAGGACATGTGAACTCTGGCGTTGGATTACTGACACATGTATTCATTTAAATAACATGAGAACAGCTTCAGACCTGCACTGGCCTTCATGTGTGAGACCAGAACTAACTTTAAGTGTTAACCAGGTGAGAGCACAGCCGGCCGGCGGTGGACCAGCACAAGCAGAAGCATCTTGTCCAGTGGCTCGAGACAAAAGTGGTGATGTCATCATAACGGTTCACGCGAAGCCCGGCTCCAAACACAGCAGCATCACAGGTCACCATGTTTCCGTAACAGCCTGTTATTGTTTTGACCAGCTGAACTTGGGCAACTTTTCCCTCGTTTCTTCTCTTGCAGAAGTCTCAGGAGAAGCAGTGGGCGTGGCCATCGCAGCCCCTCCCACAGACGGAGAAGCAAACACTGAGCTCGTTCGTTACCTGGCTGAAGTTCTGGAGCTGAAGAAACGTCACATTTCTCTCGACAAGGTTCTGGAAACTTGTGTTTGACGTTTTACTGATGGTATAAAAATGCGCTCAGACTGAATGTGGAGACATGAGCACCTGCAGGTCAAATCCACAGACACTGATTTGTTTTTGGTGCCACAAACTGAAGTAAGGCAGCTGCTTGAGTTTAAAATGTTTCAGGCTGAGAAAAGAAATAACGCTTGTTGCCAAACTGAATGAGAGGAGACAAGAAGATGTGAAAAACATCAGATGTCTTTATCCCCCCTTATTTCACCTCCTGTCTCGTGTCTCCGCAGGGCTCCAGGTCCAGAGACAAACTCATCAGAGTGGACTCGTCTCTCAGTCCAGAGGAGGTGTTACGGAGGCTCAGACAGGCTGCGGGCTGACAGGAGGGATGGATGCTGAACCATACAGCAAGCCCACACAGCGACAGAGAATGTGGGAGGAGCTTCCTCTGTCTTCGTTTTACTGCTGAAAGTATGAATCATTTGCTGAACAATGTGAAGAGTGTCAGTGACGTTCAAGGCCGAGTAAGACTTGAGAACATGGAGACTGAATGATTGAACATAAAGAACCTTCATTGTGACTTTTTTCTTCCTAGAAATTGTAATTGAATATGTTGTTTTTTTTAATGATTTTACACACACACACACACACACACACACACACACACACACTGATGAGGCCTCACCGCTTGACCAGTATGGCTGCTGGAATCCCTGAAAAAAAACAACAACATCACCATGGAAACGGACTGATGAGCAGGATGAGCGGGAGCTTCAGGAATGAAGGAGACGGACAGGATGTGAACATGTGGGAAAGTGTGTTTCTCGTGTGTGATTAATGACGTGTTGGCTCTAAATAAACATGATGAGTCCGTAGGTTGCATCGTGACATTTCTGTGTTCAATTTTATATCAAAAACACCACAAAGATTTTTTTTAATTTAAGGCATAAAGTTTCTTCTGCATTTTAACAATATAACAAAATATTTGGGGGGAAAAAAACAAACTAATAAACTTCAGGAAGGAATCACATGTCTGTCATTAATCACTGAATAAATGTCTGTCTGCAAACTCAGCTGTGTGCGGCAGAGGGCGCTGTGTCACTGTTTATGTCTCCTGATGGTCTTGATGTTGCTGCTGAGATGTGTGAGGAGTGAGAAATGATGATGGAAACACTGAACATGCTGCTGTGTTGAGGACCAAAGTTTTATTCCAAGCACCAATAAGTAAGTTTGAGGCTCAGCTTCATCTGTGACGTGAGAATCTTTTTTTTTAATGCTTAATGATTCTTCTTTAATGCATTTCAAAGTGAAATGTTTTGCATTTTACTCTGCTTCAGTTATTAGATCGATGTTCAAAAGTATTAAAATTCATTTAATTCCAGTAGACTAAATTACCCAAAGAGGAATTAAACTGAGCTCAAAATACAAAAGTCTTGCAATGAAAATGTTCCTTCAGCAAAATTACAAGTATAATCAGTGTAATCAGAGTAAAAGTCCTCAGATGAATCAAATGTCCTCTGTTCTTCTGTTCTCTGTGATCTGATGAGATCATTGTCACTCCTGCGTTCATGTCACAGCAGGATTTTCCTGTTGTTGGTTGAGCGTGAACTCTTTTTGAAACAAACTGCAACTAATGATTCTTTTCATTTTGAATGAATCTGCTGATTATTTTCTCCATCATTCCACTGATTATTTGCTTTGTCAAAACTCTGAAAACAGTGAGAAATGTCACCGTGACTCAGAGTCATCAGGTTCTAACAAGAGCTTAAATGTCGACTTTTAAGATTTTGTGTTTAAAATGATTTAAAACAGAAAAAAGTGGAAAATCCTTACATTTGAAAAGCTGCAGTCAAAATAGAATATTTAACTAAATTTTAATTTTCTTCTTAAACTCATAAATTATTACAAATAATTGTTTTAGCTTTACCAACAGAATCCTAAATACTGACCTTTAAAAAAAATCTAAATGTTAAACTCGACAGAGACTTTCAGACATTCCTGATGAAGGCTGCTTGCATGGATGTAGGAAGTCAAGTCTGCTCTTGTGGACTTCCCTGAATGTGTCTCCTGTTTTGGTATTTTCTTCACTGTGGACAGAGACGTCCCTGTCAGCGGCGTCCCCAGGTTCCCATGTGATCCAGCAGCACTTTCCGATTCTTGATTGTGAACATGACGTATCATCACGTGTAAAATCTCTGGAGGAAAAAAAAGCTCATTAGCATCAGTCATCAGCCACAGAATCAGAGAGATGCCGTGAATACGACGAGCCGTAATGAGCCGAAAACTAAGAGGCTTCAAAGAGACGGAGACTGGATCATGACATCAAAGGCCGGACAGATAATGACTCAAACATCACAGCATCTATATGAAGCTTTGACCTCAAACTGCTGAAATTTTCATTCCCGCTCCAACAAAGTTTCTGCCTGTCATTGACTGTGAATAAGCACACCGTTGATTTTGCTGTAACTGAGAACATTACATAAGAATGAAGGGGTCTGTTTACTTTGACCAAATCAGATCTGTTCATCCTGGTTTCTGCTGCGAGCTCAAGTCATTTTTCATGGCGTGTCTCCTCTGCTGAGGCTGGATCAGCAGCTTTACGTCTGCTGCTGAGTCCCGGCGGAGCTGCTGTCAGGCTGCAGGATGTTCAAACGACGCGTTAAGCCTCTGTTTAACGGATTCACAAACATAAAACCTCCTCTGCTCCGTGTTGGTGCTCAAGAACACTTTCTGATCAGTCTGTAAAGATTTTGGACCACTCAAAGTGTCGGCCTAAAATGAATTACAGGCTGGATGAAGTAAAATAAAGAGACTAAAGTGATTCAAACATGTTGTCACAGACAGTCAGACAATGGCCCCCCGGCACAATCATGTAAAGGCCCCATCAAAACAAATATCACAGGTAAGACCACAGATCACACCTGCGTAGTTTATGTCATGACAGCACCATTTGGCTTCACGTCAGCAGAAACAAACCTTGTGTCTGTTGGACTGCAGCAGTTCACATCGCTCAGGAGCTCCAGTCTAAAGTTCCTGTGATGTGTTCAAAGGACGTGACGCTGTTTGATTTGAGTTTTCTCTTCTATGAGAGGATTACAGGAAACTGAGACGATGGAAGGATGACGGTGCAAATCTTTCAGAAATGATGTGTCTGAAAATGTTTCTGCCTCGTCTGTCACTCTTCACCTCATTCCAAACAGAGTCATCCATGCAAAAAAAAAGAAAAGAAAAAAAGAAAACCCAACAGAATGGACAGAGAGTGACAAGTGTGGAGAAATACCTGCAGTATGAGGCACATCCAGGTAAGTACAACTTTATTTATACAGCACTTTTCCAAACACAAGGTACAAAGTGCCTTACATCAACAATAATGTAAATCAAAACAAAATGACAACAGAAAAACTAAGTAGAGAGTATTTGCAACACAAAACGTATTCAAAGTGTTTCAAAAACAGTAAACACACAAAGACAACAGGAAGTAGAGATACAAAGGGGGATCCAAAAGATCATTGGAGGGCCAGCCACAAAAAGTGTTGTTGTTTTTTTAATTGTGTTTTAAAACGGTCTACACATTCAGCTGATCTGATGGGAGGCCGAGAAAAGTTCAAGAGTGCTGTCACTTTGGTTTAAGATAAGTTCTCATGGAATAAGACTTCTGATCTGGAGAGTTTAGAGGTCGGACAGCAGCGCGTGGCGTCAGAGCCCCAGAGATGTAGGCAGTGTCTCAGGCATACAGTGCCTTGTTGGCAATTAAAGAATCTTGAAATAAATTCCTAATTTGACTGGCAACCAGTGCAAAGATCAGTGTAATATGGGAGTGGTGACCAGTTCCAGTTGGAAGCCTCGCTGCAGCATTGTGAACTAACTGAGGTCGTGTTGCGTAATCAAGATGGGAGGAGATGAATATGTGAATGATACCTCTAAGCCAAAAGCTGATAGTAATGATTAGATTTTTGCAAAGTTTCTTAGATGAAGGAAACAGGACTGAAGGAGTTTATCAATGTGATGGTTGAATGTCAGAAGAGGATCAAATACAACACCAAGAGTTCTACAGTGTGGTTTTAACAGAAGGGGCAAGTAGACCAAGACGCTCAAGAATCGAAGTTATTAATGGAGTTTCGGGAGGAGAGATTCTTAATCAGTGACCAACCAGCTCAACTCCTCTCTTTTCATTACCAGGGCTCATGACTCTACCTCATTCTTATTCATGCCATCACCTGAGCTCATTACCTGATTGCTTCAGGTGTTGCACGTGTTCAGGGTTAGAGGGATAGAGTGTGGATGTTGGATCAGAGATGTTGGGTGTTACTGGGGACCGAGGTTGCCCTCCTTCTCTGCGTCCTGCAGCCTGGGCAGCGAAGTCTGTGTCCTGAGGAGAGCCACTCAAACACAGGGAACAGAATGTGTGATGAATCCTGTAAAATCCTGCAGGCTGATTTGACAGTCTGCTGTTCACAAAGGGTGGAGAGAGATCCAACAGGGTGAGCAGACTTCAGCAGTGTTCATCAGGTGGTTCCTGTCCTGCAAGGTGACTGACTGAAACCAGCAGGTGAAGGAAAAGGTCATTATACTCTCAATGAAGATGTAGAATGTTGTTAGAATGTTTTTACTGACATCAAATGATCTCAGATTCCTGAGAAGATACAGTCGCTGCTGACATTTCCTGAGGATCTCTTCTGTGTTTGAGGAAAATCTCAGGAAGTTGTCAAAGATTGTGCCCAGATTTCTGTACTCCTTGACACTCTCTACTGGTTTCCCCTGGATGGTGGTGGTGACTGCCTCAGCCAGCGGCCACTGTCTGCTGGAGAAGGTCACTATCATCTCCTTAGTTTTGTCCACATTTGGTTCAAGACAGGTTTTCACAAACTCTTGCAGAGCTGTGCTGTGATGCTGTGTGGGACCTGAGAGCAGAGACAGGAGGACACTATTGTCAGCAAATTTCACCATGTTGTAGTTTGGCTGGGTGGACCTGCAGTCATCAGTGTGTAAGAAAAAGAGAAGGAGAGAAAGGATACAGCCTTGCGGGGAGCCAGTCAAGGTTAAGAGGATGTCGGAGAAGGTGTTGTTAACCAGCACTCTCTGTGACCTGTTGCTGAGAAAGGTTATAATCCACAGAGTGAGTTGGTGGTTCTCAGCTAAGATGTGTGGCTGCATGGTGTTAAATGCTGAAGAAAAACCCACATACAGGAGGTTTCTGGCTGTGCTGTTGGGGGTTTCCAGGTGCTTATGAATGGTGTCCATAATGAACATTTTGCTCTATCAGAGAGTCAGTTAGCTTAGTAATGTGAGTTTTTACAACCCTCTCCACAGCCTTTGTTACATGAGAGGTGAGAGCCACAGGCCTGAGGTTGTTCAGGACCTCTGTGGTGCCCTTCTTTGGGATGGGAATCACTGTCGAGTGTTTCCTCATCTGGGGGACTGTGCTGCAGGTCATGGAGTTGTGGGACAGGAGCTGGAATACTCCCCTTAGCTGCTCAGCACAGCGCCATAGATATTGTCTGGTCCAGGAGCTGTGTTCACTTTGGTCCTACTGAGGGCTCTCACCACCTCCTCTGTGTTCATTTCATTCATTATTTCATTTTTATTTTGTTCAGAGGTACACAGTAGTGGTCGTCCCACTCCGTCAAGGGAACAGGAAGGAGGTATCTTATATACCTGCCCTTTTGTCCCAAAAGTGAATTTCTAAAATTGTTAATTTGGTATATCGTATTTAAAGAGAAAAAAATATGTTTAAAAAGAAGAAAAAAATCACAAATCCATGAACGAAATCATTCACTCACATATTAATACATTTGGATACAAACATCAGGAGTGAAGAGAAGAGAAGAGAATAACAGAAAGCAGAAAAGAAAAAAGAAAACTGAGAGCAGAGATGACTTAGCAGTCATGTAAGGCTTGGCTCCTCTGATTCATAATGTGCAAATATTTTCTTTACACAGAGATTTAAATTGTTTAGGATTTTTACGACATTGTAGCGATTTCTCAAGTGAATTTCACAGTTTTACTCTGTAAATTGAAATACCCATTTGTTTTTGTGTGGTTTGAGAAGTTTTGACTTTGAAATGGTGTTTTCTCCTGAGCTCAGCAGAGCATCTCTCATGTCAAACAAGTTCTGCAGGTTTGTTGGTAAAGAACCACATTTGGCTTCAAACATAATTAATGAGATTTTCAAGTTAATCAGATCCTGAAGTTTTAACAACTGTGATTGCAGAAATAATTTGTTGGTGTGATCTCTTGGACTTATTTTATACAATATTCTCGTTGCTCTTTTCTGTAACATTTTCAAAGGTTTTAGATTTGTTTCATATGTTTTCCCCCATATCTCAGCACAGTGACTGAGCTACGGTAAAATTAGAGTACAATATTTTTAGTGAATTATAATCCAGTAGACACTTAACTCTGTGAAGTATTGCAATGCTTTTTGAGATTTGTGAGTGGATGTATCTTGAGTGGGACTTCCAAGAGAGTTTATTGTCTGTCACACCAGGAAATCTGATGTCCTCCATCATTTCAATATCGTCGCCATCTACTGATAGTCTGACCTAAACATTCTTACTTCTGTTGCCAAAAATGATGCACACTGTTTTAATATTTAAGCTGAGTGTGTTTATGTTAAACCAATCTTCAAACTTGACAATTTCCTTTGAGACTGTTTTCGTCAGTGTTTAAGTTATCCCCAGAACAGAAAACAGTAGTATCATCTGCAAAATGCACATATTTAAGAATGTCTGAAGAATTAAGGAGGTCGTTTATAAATAGTAGGAAGAGTTTGGAACTTAAAATTGATCCTTGTGAAAGCCCTACTATGATATCCTGACGTTGTGATTTGTGTTGATCTAGTTGTATGTACTGTTTTCTGTTACTGAGATAACTTTTTAACCAGCTGTGGGCAATACCTCTAATACCATATGACCACATTTTTGAGAGGACAGTATCATGATTCACAAAATCAAAAGTTTTTTTTTTTAACATCAGTGAATATTTCAACAGTATACTGTCTTATTTGTGGCAGTTGTTGTGTTTTTGATAAAATCCATTACTGCCATTGAAGTTGATCTATTCTTCCTAAAGCCATACTGATTGTTAGTCAAGACTTTGTTTTTTTTTCAATGAATTCATCCAGTCTCAGAGCAAAGATTTTTTCCAGGATTTTTGAGAATTAAGATAGTAGGGATATGGGTCTGTAATTTGTAAATTTGTGTGCATCACCATTTTTAAAAAGAGATATAATTTTGGAGAATTTCATTCTATCTAGGAAAAAACCCATTTGAAGGGATTTGTTAAAGATATGAGTTAATGGTTTGAGTACGCAGTCAGTTGTTTTTTTTTTTAATGACCATATTAAACCCTTCACAGTCTAAGGAGATTTTGTTTCTATATTTCATTACAATGTTAAGGATTTCATGTTCATTAGTCTCAATTACAAACACTGAGTTTAGAATTTTGATGCTTGTTGAGGGTCTGTCTACATCTGTTGTTTTTATTTGTGTTGTTATTAAATTGGCAAGATCCACGCCCACATCTACAAAAAAGGTGTTTAATTCAGTTGCCATGTCAGACTTGTGTTATTTTGTTGTTAATTTCAAAGTGTTCATGGTTATCATGAGGGCAGAGTTAGCAAGTTTGAATGTGGAGATTATTGACTCTGCAAGCCCATTCTGGTGGAAACAGAGTTCACTGCTGCCATGTTCTTAAGATCCTGCCAAGCAGGGTGAAGTTCCCCCCTGTGCAAATGTTTGCTCATCTTTGTTTTTAGATTTCAGCTCAGCAATTTTTATGGCACACTTGACCTCTCTGTCCTCAGAGCCAGTATAAAGGAAAATTGCAGTACGTTCCGTCATGTCAAAAAAATGCCCGTGGATCTCCCCAACTCACCTGTTTGGTGAGGAGTCCAGCCGCGTTGGCTGTTCCTTCGAGCGGGGATGCCAGCTTTCTGGTATACGGCCGGTGCTTTCTGCTGGCTCCACCAAGAGGCGGAGATGCTCTGAGCTCCAGTGCAGCATTCATCCGAAGCATCCTTCCCTTTCATCCACGTCAAATATCTCACCGAGCAGTCTACCTCACCAACACGACACACTCACCCCTGCAGGCTCCTCACTGTCATTAACCACAGAATCCAGAACTTGTAAATGTTATTTGAGGATGTATGAAGGTCAGTGATGAAAATCTCAGTTTTGTCGGGGTTGTGCAGCTGAATGTGGATGCGCTGTGCTGTGTTCAGACACCAGAGGACCACTTGAGGCCCAGATCTGGTTCAGGTTTGGCTCAGACTTGATACATAAGTATTTTGACTGTATGTTGAGACTGGGACAATAAAGATGGATCTCTTTCAGTCCTCCTTCAACCCGTCGACTTGAGCTGCTAATGATAAATCACTCATGAGTTAAGCAAGTGGGACACAAATAAACCCAGTTAGATGAAGACATTTTATCTCCTGAACCGCTAAGGTAAGTGAACCTTACTCGTCCCTGCTCTCTCTCCTCTCCTGTCTCCATTTTAAAATGAAGCTAAAAATGCTCCCAAATAAAAGTTTGTAAAGTTGATTGCTCATGCTGACTCCTCATCCCTGCACTCTGACGGGAAAACGCTTTAAAATCCTGACTGTAAACTTTACTTTGTGCTTCTGTGGTACAAATCCATTCTCTTGAGCTTTTTGGGGTCATTTCAGGTCGGGGACTGTGGGACACTTACCTGATTTACTTGATGATAATCCTGCATTGAAGCAAACTGTGATGCTCACATGAAAAAGGAAACGCAGGAGTCAAACACAGCTGCTTATTGAAGAAGTAAAAGCAGTTGTTGGCCTGACAGAGTTAACAGCAGCAGAGGAAGAAGAGCCCAGAGCCTGATGGAGGATCAAACACCCACACATGAAGAAGAAATGATCAAAAGGTGCAGAGCTGCATCCTGCTGCAGATCCTCTTCTCTCTGCACTGAATGCCAACAGCTTTCATCCTCACTTTCACTACAAAGAGTCCACAGTGTGGTGCGGTGGCCGTTTGAGCGGACGTTTCTTCACTCTGATCCCATAAAGACACAATCACAGCCCTGAAGCCGAACAAGGCGGCTGCTTTTAAACCTCTTACCTCTCCTCTTTCTGCAGGTTTATGTTTACAGCTTGCTCGTCCTCTGGGAGCTGACACAACACAATGCTTTAATGTGGTGACCATTTTCCTGTTTACTATTTACTGCATGCCGAGCAGCGGCCTTACATCAGCACAATGCTCTCATTCTCACACTAAAACCTCACTGACAACACGAGGATTTGGATGCTGCAGCTCTGGCTCTGCAGGCCGGATGTTTACTGATAACAATCCCCTTGTTTTGTGGTTGTAAATAAAAAGTCTGGGATCACTACAAAATAAACCCTCAGATATCAACAAAAATCAATAACAGCAGCAGTAACTTCCCTCTTTTAGTCTGAGAGTTAAGAAAGCTGGAAATAAAGGATCAAACGTTTCGCCGCTTTTCTTCAGTGATATTTGTTAAAGATCACAATTAAAACAACATGACAGCCATGCTAACAAACTGTGAGACTCTACTGAGATACAGTTCTGCTTCAGCTAAACACTAACACTTGTATCATGGTAACATGCCCAGAATGACATTAAAGGGTTATTCCAACCTTTTTTTCTTTTGATTTACCTCCCTCCCAAAGCAAATAACAAAAAGTTAACTTGTTTATTTTCCACATTTTGTTATTTTTAGACTCAGATTAGCACTTTCTGTAATTTCAGAATCAAATAAGGAACCCAAAGTAAACTGCAGGTCGCACCAGTAAACAGCAGAAGAAGAACTACATAAAGACTACATAAAATGCTACTCTGAGTCAAATAACATAATTTGGTAAATGAACAAGTAACCGTAAGGTAAAAGTATTGAAATAAACGAGTCTCAACAAGCACACAGGACCGTTTAGAGTTGTTGGAAAGTTTATCTGATGACTTTAGGTGGAGGCAGGCTAGCA
>JAPQLA010000022.1:26938431-26957471 GCA_029822935.1 Naso vlamingii | reverse complement strand
TTTAGGTGGAGGCAGGCTAGCACTTCCCATTGACTACCAGTGTTTGAGCTAAGCTAATTAGCAGTGGGCGAGCTTTGACAGTCTCTTGTTACTACATACACAGTCCAGAGAATGGGATCTATCTTCTTGTCTGGAACTCAGGAGGGAGGCAGATATCAAAAAGAAAAAAAGTTGGCACATCCCTTTAACAAGATGATGTTCATCACTTTAGCTTAGCATGTTCGTACGCTAACAATTGCTAAGATATGATTCTATATGTAAACACATACCTACAGGTTGATTCCCCTCTTTATATTACGGTCACACACAAATAATATCAGATAAAAGCATTCATAAATTTTTGGTGAATGTTTTGCACTCAAAATCTAAAGGTTGTGAACCAAGAGTTTACTGTTGTCAAGACAACAATTTATTCCAGTCAAATTCACAACAAGTGGTTAGTCACAGTATAAATTAAGCAAAGGTTAGGGTTACAGATGAATTTCTAACAGTGATTTAACTTGAGCTTAACGTGTGCATTAAGCAGTTTTAATGCGCACCTGTTGCCCAATCAAAATATAACATTCACAGGTTTGACTCCCTGCGTTTGAAAGATGGAGGTGATGACATCATCAGTTTGACCTGTTTGCCCTCCGGTAACCTGACAACAAGGTTGCATGTTTGTTTTGCCACCAGAGGGATGGAGGATTTTAAGATGCAGCTTCTCTGTGTGTCACAAGGGTTTAAGCAGAGTTTCTGTGAAGGTTGGGACATTAATACCTTCATCGCTCCACACTAATATGAAATATAAATAGAAGCATTGCAGAAAAACATCTCCCCCTCCAGTCCTCCAAAGTTAAATAAGAAGAGGAAATTGGAAACAGCCTTGTCTCTCCTCCAGCTGCCACAGTCGCACAGATTCATCATGTCAGTTTGTTGGTGAAACATTCAGGCTATTTTCAGACAGGAAGATGTTTATCAAACCAAATCACTTAATCAATAACCAATCTGTTTGTGTCTGGATCAATGTCACAACAGACAGGAAGGTGCAGGTTCACTGTTAAAGTCTTCACTGTTTTCACCAAATGTGTCAGCTGTTCTGCTCCATTTTATCTGTCAGTTTATTCAGTTTAAACAGCAATTTGTCCTTTTTAACTAAAGACTTTTTCAGTGGTGGAGGGAGTAACTGGATCATTTACTTCAATAAAAGTACTAATACCACTTTGCAAAAATACACAATGTAAACACACATTCCGTGTGTTCCTCAAATTTTTGTCTTCATTAGTTCACTGATTGGTTTGTAAGAATTCTGAGTGTGTGATGTCATCACAATGACCTTGAGCCCAAACTGACACACTCACAGTTTCTGTGTTCCAAATCGCATACATCTGTACTGAACACTGACTATTTTCAGTGCAGAAGTGCGCAAAGTGCATTTACACTGAGCAGTATGCCAAAATGCAGTGTGCTACTTGCGCACTGAAAATGGTTCAAAAATTGAGTGTGTAACGATGGACACCTCACAGCCTCAACAAACGCCATATTGGTGACGCAGCAGAAGCTACATCACAAACTTTTCAACTTTCAAAATGTTGACAGGGAATCACAGCCGAGGATTTTCTTGCATCACTGACTTGGCAACTCTGAATGTTGCCGCGTTGTACGGATGTAAGCTCTGCATGTTTTTGCAAAAAGCACCAGCATTTTTACATACTGCTGTCAGATAGCTGCCATCAGTATGTTTGCTGGGTCTGTACTAATGACTTGGTACTATTAGCGTGCTAGCCAACGTTAGCATCCACTAGCTAGCTAACATGCTCCTAGCTATAGCAGCACATTTTAGTCAGGCATTAACATTGTGCTGTGCGTTTGTTTTTATATAGCTGTCAAATATTAGTGAAAGTCACCCACCATCTGTTTGCATTTTGCTGTTAAAAAAGAAGAAGAAGAAGAAGAAGAAGAAGAAGAACAGGCAGTTTAAAAAAAAAAAAAAAGGTTGTCATTTCCGGTAAGTGCGAAAGGGCAGCGCAGGATTTGAGCCAACACTACCCTGTCGAGTTTAGTGCACCACACAGTAAGTACTGCACTGACGTGTACTGTATTTAGGTATACTAATGGAAGCATGTGATTTGGTACACAACTAGTGATTTTCTTCACCAACCTAACACATTGAAAAAGAACCTAAATTGTTATTATTATTGTTGTTATTATTATTATTATTATTATTTTGTTACACTGACTGAGACTAAGTGTTGGACATGAAAATATCAGTACGAATTTATTTGCCTCCTCTCTGGCAAATAATCCATCCATTAATCTGAGATCATTTGGAGTCGGCTACGTCATACCCGTGACGTTGTCCGAAGGCTGGAGGGGGCGGGGCGGGCCCTCCAAACATCCCGCGCGCAGCGGGCGGCGCGACAAACACCTGGAGGAGAGTGGAACGCAGCTCGCGGACTCGTGGAACTTTGTTCTCCGTTTTCTGGCAACATGTGGGCGCGAGCTGTGCTGTGCGCGGCGCTGCTGTCCGCGCTTTGCACGACGGGAAGGACGGAAGCCGAGAGGGACGAGCGAGAGGTCCAAGACTACAGCTACTCCAACTCCAACAGACTGGTGAGTTCATAACGCAGCTCTGTGATGTCAGCAGATTGTTTACAATTTAATCACTAAACTTTATTTTCCCGTTAAATGGGTCGATCTGCTGATTGATTGATTATTAAAATATTTTTTAGCTGCATCTTGAAAAAAAAAGAACTCAACAGAGATTAAATGATGAGTTAATGAGTCAGACAGAAAAATGATCTGCAGCAGTTTGTGCAGGCTGAAAGATCTTTTGTCATTCTGTGAGCGGAAATGACAAAAATCTGATGTTTTTTTGAATCTATTACCGCAAATCAAACACGTGACTAAATCTGAATTCTGAGTTCATATCGTTTATATGATAATATGCGGATCGAAACATACAAGTTTTTTTTAAGCCTGTTCAAGAATCAGGTCAGCTGATTTTAGTTACTTTTGGGTACCAAAAAAAAAATCTGTCACAAAAATAATTATAATGATACTTGCATTTTGTTTTATCTGAATCTGTGAAGTACCTGAGTGAAATAAATACACATATCTAAAGTGTATACTTGAGTAAATGTAGTTGTCAGTTTGATGCTGTGAACATGTTGGACAGATTTGTTTGCTTCACAGCTGATTACATGTTCCAGCGTTTATTCATCACTGTCAGCTTTATGGAGTGTGTGTGTGTGTGTGTGTGTGTGTGTGTGTGTGTGTGTTCAGCTCGGCGCGCTGCATGAGGTGCTTGAGAAACTGCAGACGAAGAGGATTAATCCCTGGGAGAAGAAGTATGGCCAGGTCCCCTCTGTGAGTCTCTCTCTCTCTCACACACACACACACACACACAGAATGTGCATTTGAAATGATTTAGTGATGAAATTCAGAAAGCAAAGCAGTTTTTATAAAATCACACTGAAACGTTTGTGTGATTTGTGATTTCTTCTCTTTTGAAACATTCGGTTCAACAGCTTCAGTTTCATGAACACTGACAGTATCTAGATAATTAAGTGTTTGAGCAGCTCTGACTGACATTTATGTCACTTCCTGTCAGTACAGAAGCTGAGTAAACAAAGCAGAAGCTGCTTTCACTTAACGCTACTAAAGTTTACTGATGCTGTTTAAAACTGACCTGTTACTAATATTATTAACCCTTTTTGTGTAAAGTCTTCTTTAATATGTCCTCTTATTATAGCAACAGTTTTATTTAAACCCAGTGTCACATTTTTAGGGTCCACCTGTCAGAAATCAGTCCTCTGCACCTCAGTGGAGTCCCTATAGGAAGATTTGTGTTTGACATATAAGTGACATATTTGAAATAATTCCTTTGTCTTTTATGGTTTTAAAAAAAAAAAAACCTAAATTGAAAATCGAATGTGGTGTGACAAAAATCAGGGATTTTATTGTTAGGCCATGTTGCCCTACAGTAATACAAACACTAGCAGGGGTAGAAAGTAACTAAGTACTTTGAGGTAATTTCACCTCAGTATTTGTATTTTCTGATACCTGGTATTATTTATACTCCACCGGAGTTCAGAGGATTTTTTTTTTGTCTTTTACATCACTACATTACATTCATGATTACGTTGCAGATTCTGATTAATAAAATAAAATATGACCAACACTTACATCAGGAGGGAATGTTGTAGAAAACATGAACACGTCACAGACGGGTGCATGAAGAGAAGGCCTGCACTGAGTGACGGGCGCTTTTTTTTAAACTTCCTGTATAGATGAACTAAGTTACGTCTCAAAGTCCTGCATCACTGTTAAAAGTTCTGTGAAGTCCTCGTGATGCAGAGTGACATTAGAACATATTACTGCAACATTTCGGCTGCATTCAAACCTACACCTGCAGTTTACTTTCTGATCATGTTGTACTTCAGAACTGCCGTACAGTACTTGAGTAAATGTACTTTTAAACAGCTGGAAGCCAAATCTGCTGCTCACATTGAGAAATTTTCATTTTTAAACACTGTTCACACTCGTTCACTCTGCTTGTGAACGCAGGACTCTGTTGTGCGATCTGAATCAGGAATTCCATTTTTGTATTTATCCGTCACCTCATCAGGTGAGGGTAGGTGTCTCAGGTGTGTGTCCGTAATGTCACATGATCAGTGTGTAACTGTGCTGCTTCCTGCCGGCAGTGTGACCTCGGCGAGCACTGCGCCGTCAGGAAAGGGTCTCGGATCGGGAAGATGTGCGACTGCCCTCGAGGAGCTCTCTGCAACTTCTTCCTGCTGAAGTGCTTATGAGCCATCAGGTCACACAGCAAGAGTTTGTTTTAATGTGAATATTTTCCAAGTGCAAGAATCTGAAACCGTGAAGTAAATAAATGAGTCGCATTAAAGCCGTTTGATCTTTCCCAACGACTCCTCTTTGTGTCGCTGCTTTTTAATCACAAACACTGCGCTCAGTGTCATATCTGCATTTCATAAACACACCTGTTTGGGTTGAACTTTGATTCCTAAACTTCCCAGAAAACTTGAGAAATTAAAAATATCAGTTTTGTGCTTCAGCATCAGTCTGAACCGTACAAACACCATCCAGTGTTTCAGCTGGGCCCCCACAAAAAGGTCCAACAATCCTAAAATCCATCCAGAAATTATTTTGTCTAATTCTTGTCAGTTTAGGAATCCTTGTTGTGAACAAAAAGTTACGTTACATGAAATGTAAAATATTCTGTGCATTTGGTGTTTTTCTCTCTTTAGCCCATGAGCTGATTTTACAGACCAAACAGGAAATAATCATCAGGTTGATTAAAATGAGCAACACTTGTTCATCGTCATCACATGCAGGAGGAAAAGCTCCACTGCCATGACTAAAAATCTGCTGTTATAGCGCCACCCTCAGGACAAACTCATCTGAGCCCATTCATCCTGCACAGGCAGAGAAAATCTGATTACAGCTTCTCCATTAAGTTCACACGATGTCTCGTCATCATAAACCTACAGAGAACACGAAACACCAAACTCAGAGGTTTTGATCCAATAACGGGCAGAACTGCAGTTCTCTCATTTATTAGACAAGCTTCCCCCTCCTTCTGAATCTACATCATGAAAAAAGCAAAAATAATTTAACATGAGTGGAGTTTTTAGGATAAAACATTGAGAGCTGAGACGCCCCACAAATCAACAGTCCTGCACAGCAGTTTTTGTCCCAACGGGTTTTATTAGGAAGATACTTTACAGACGTCTAGACTCCTCGGGGCTGCTTGAAGTTCATGCCGACGGTGGGCTGTGTGACCTGCAGGTTGGACAGACTGCCGAAGTCCTGCAGATCAGAGAAGAAGAGGTCTGAGCACAAAACAACACTGCTGGGAAAACGGCAGATTTTAGGGTGACTCTGTCTGAGAGCGCCAGGGTCTGACAGGAACTGATCATCCTTCAAACACGGGAAAGGCTCGCAGGTTCATCTTCCTGTACTATCAATGACCTGGCTATGGGACGCCATGATCACTTTCGATACAGGCTGGAAGGAAACAACCTGAAAACACTGACAGAATCACATGACTGCTGTCAACACCTTGACAGCACCAAGTCTCACAAAACAGTCAAACACAGAGAGCCTGATTGATCCTGAACCCCTGAGACTGATGAGCAGATTTTGAAAGACAGATTTACGTTTGTTTTATTTAAATCCAGCGGCTAGAGGCAGTGAGAGAGTCTGAGGGGAAGCGGCTGTTGATGTTGAAGCTCTCAGTCATCAGAAATAACGCAGCGTGAGGAGAGTCCAGATGTTTCACAGTGAGGCTGCTGCTTCAGACACACTGACTGCAGCTGACGTGACAGCTCTCATGTTCAAGTGCTTATCTGGGTTGGACGATATGTAAAAATGTAAAATCTGCCACCCATATATTTGTGCAGGTGTGTGGCAGCACGTGCAGTGTGAAGTCACCGCTTCTTACACTGTACACCGAGCGTCTCACCCTCTAATATTACAGCAGTTTTTCTCTCAAGAGCTGCAGCTCGCACCAAGATAAATGAATCCATTTGAGCCTGAAAGACACGGATACAAAATGCTAACTGTCGCTTTGAAGTTCTTGGACTTGTGTAACTATTTGTGTATAATCATCCCTCATTATTCATCTCAGCTCTTCAGCACGAGTGGCAGAGCTGCTCCACAGACACTGCTGCTGAATAAAAGCATTTATTTTGATAGATGAGTCACATGTTACTGTGCAACCTGGTGATAAAACACCACCAACTAGATTTTGCGCTGGTCAGCTCTGCTCCTCCTCGACTCCTTTTTAATCACTGTTGGAAAACCACAGACTGCCTGTTCCTGTTTTTGGTGCTTAAGGGGTATTAGGGGTTAATTATTTATTGGGTGAAATTTGTGACAACTAATATAATTAATTTAGCTAAATAAAATGTCAAAAATCGACCAAAATATGGACTTCAATGAACCAACCAGCGATGGGTGGAGCCCAGCCCTGGTGCTCATGTGGCCTTTATTTATATCGGTGCTCCTGAGGAAAAAAATGTGTTGCTGGTCAAAGAGTTCAGGAAGCTTTCAATTTCCCAGACAAACTGGAGAAATTCCAGTCAAATATTTATTGGGATTTAAAAAATCTGGCAGCTTTGATAAAGAATGACATCATCAAGGCATGTGGTTTTAGCCGAATATTTTCCTTTACGGAAAACATTCTAAATAAAAAGTCACATCAACAGACGTGCAAGAAGCTATTTGAAAAATAAATAATATGCGTTATGAGGTCACTGTGCCAGCACAGAGCCGTGTCTCATGTTTGTTGCTCCTCAGTAAATCCATTTTTCCTTCCCGCTCTCTCGCAGCATGAGCAGAACATTTTTTCTTTCCCGTTTGTAACATCACACCTCAGCCAGAGGATTTTCTCTCCATTCAGGCCTGAACGAGCGACGATTTTGCTTCTTTTTGACCGGAGCCTGTTCAGCTGCATCATACGGTCTCTCCTCTTCATCACTGTGACTGGATCACTTCTGTTTCATCCAATAACAGCCGAGGTTTGTTTTGTCGGTCGTGTCTGACCTGTCTGTCTCTCATCACTCTTTGGCGTTACGCTGATGTGTGGGCTACAGCATTTAGTGCACGCTTTAAAAGAGTGGAGCAACTTCAAATTGAGGAAGGAAAAAAAGTCAGTTGTTTTGTTTTCTAGAGTTTGTGCAATCGTAGTTTTTTTTTTAAGATATTAAAATAATAACTATCAATTAAAAGCTCTTAAACTGACTATGATCCTTTAAACTTCACTGGCGGCACCTTAAAGCTTTTAATTCATATGAATCCTACACTTCTTTTCTGAACACTGTTTATTTTGCTGCATAAATAAATTCACAGTAACACGAGCAATCAGAGGTGGAGGAGGCTTTACGAGAAGCAGTATGACAATTCTGCATTAAACTGCTGCCTTACAAATCTGACGTTAATGAGTAAAATGTATCTTAAAGCTGCAGCTGGTAAATTTAGCTAACAAGCTGAGTTAGCTGTAGCATGAGACTCTCAGGGAAGCAACTCCACTGCAGCCTCCTCTCCCTTTGTCGTTTGTTCTCTCTCTCTCTTTTAAGTCCATTTTGAACTGAGACCAAACGGTTGCAGAGAAAGCTGCAGCAGAGTGAACTGGTCCGTCTCTGACGCTGTGGCTGCAGACACTCTGTTGTTGGCAGGGGCGAGTCAGAGCACGGTGAGCTAATCAGCTCGTACCGACATCACCTGTCGCTAAGAAGTGCAGCATAGACCGGCCAATCGGGATAGAGAGTACACAGAGCGTCTCTGATTGGGCAAATAGAACAGGAGTGACAGGATTTTTACCAATCCCGGCATGATGGGGAAAACACAGATCTCACCACACCCTCAGACCACGTCACCTACTAACAGCTGTCTGTGGGTTCTGCACAATTTTAAAGGTTACTGATGTTTAAAGTTTCCAGCTGTAGCTTTAAGTATCAAGAGTTCTCACTACACAGTATTTTAATATTGCAGCTGTCTGCAGTGCAGCTCAGTCGGGATGCAGCTGTGTGAAAATTTTCCCACTGACTAATACCGGTGTCACTGGTAACACCAGGCACTTATGAGAAAGGGGGGGGGGGGGTCGTCATCATCAACAGGCTACATAGATTGTTGTGCACGTGACATGCCAAGAAAACAGAACGATCACTACAGACAGTGAGGTAGCCGCGGAGCTAACCTAACTGGGTCAGGCCCGAGTGCTTCGCTGCTTCGACTTAAAGCGCCGTACGGGCACCGCACGCAGCACTTCTGCACTATTTGTATGATTCAGCATTTGTGTGTGAGCGCAGCCGTCAGATCAGGCAGACACTGAAGTGTGACAGTGGCTGCTGTTCTCAATGAAGGTGTTAAAAGCTTGTGTTTTACACTTCGAAGGATTTTAACAGAATGAACATGCTCATGATGCGCACAAATGAACTAGATTAGTTAAATTCCTTTTTTTACATTTTTTTTTTAAGGGAAAAAAAACGCTGTCAACAGTGGACAAGTTATGTAATCTGTTAAGCCAGCCCACCATTAGGGACAGGAATAGGGAACAGGTTCCAGTTGAGAACCGATCACAAACTGAAATCAGAATCGGTATCATGTGCCTCCAAGCTTATCGATTCCTCTTATCAATAACCAGGCATGTGATGCTGAAATGAAGAAGGCAGAGCTCTGCAGGGGCAGTGCAGCCAGCTGACAGCCTGCAGCAGGCTCACTGATAAACACTGGTGACAATAAATCAGCTGCCATGTGGAAACTGAGAACTTGTGTCGCTCTACAGTTTTCCACACAGCAAACTGTTTAGGAATGATAAATAAAGGATGATCAATAAAGGAATCAATAAAGAATCAGACCGATAAGCAGAATCGATAATGGCACCAGTATCAATAAAATCTTATCAATTCCCATCCCTACCCACCATGTAACACCGGAGTCAACGACTTCCGCAGCAAGCCTACAGCTCAGTGTAACTTTTAAATAACTTTCAGCTGCTTAATGTATATTATAAGAACCTTAAAAGTACAAGTACCTCAAACTGTACTTGAGTAAATGTACTTAATTACTGTCAGTGTTGTATCAGAGGAACTCACCAGCAGCTTCAGCATCTCCTTGGTGTCAGGATCAACTTCAATCAGCTCCTGGTCCAGAGCAGACACCTGCACGGGTAAACAGGTAAACACACACACACACACACACACACACACACACACACACACACACACGTCAACAATGTGACGCGATGCTTCTCTGTCAGCAAACACGAAGCTCAACTGCAGCAGAAACTCTCACATCATCTCATTTCTGTTTATACAGTCATTTTAAACCAAAATGTCGCTTCCTGCTGACTTTTTTAACGATGGTGAACCTGTTCAAAGCCAGATGTTTGTGAACGAGGACTCTGTCATTTTGATGATGAACTGTGATGACCTCTGACCTTCAACACACTGCAGGAAAAAATGTCTGAACCCATCAAGAAAAAAAAACTTTAGGCAACTGTTATAACCTACAACTACAATAAGTGTGTGTGTGTGTGTGTGTGAGAGAGACACAGCAGAAAGCTTTTACAGGAATTCTTCACGTCTAGTCCATGACTCTGAAACATGTGCATTGTTAAATGCAGCACTTCCTGTCTGTATCCTGATTAGATTTAACTGTAGCACATGTTCAAGTCCGACTTGTCCACATTAAAAACAGATCAAAGAAGCTCTGCTGAAGTTTGCTGAGCATCAAACACGAGTTCTTGTAGAAGGTCTGTCTGAGAGCGCCAGGGTCTGACAGGAACTGATCATCCTTCAAACACGGGAAAGGCTCACAGGTTCATCTTCCTGTACTATCAATGACCTGGCTACAGGACGCCATGATCACTTTCGATACAGGGGATACACACAGAAAGGATACACACAGGTCGACACAAAAAAAAACCACACACACACACACACAGAGCAGATGTGAAATGATCTTGAACAGAGAAGTTCAAAGGTCAAAGTGTGAGCTTCATGGCCCTTCAGACATGATTCAGTTATTTTCTACCTCTCAGCCGAACGCCAACACACACACACACACACACACACATCAAACTCTAAACCTGTCTGCAAACACTGAGGTCACATCTGCACCGATTCATTCTCTGTCTGAGGGCTCACTCACACTTGGCTCTGCTGTCCTGTTGTCAGACAAACTGGACTTTGGGGGTCAAACGTGCTCGGCACAGTACGGACTGCCTAGTGCCTGAAACTACAATGATCCCCTTCCAGACTCACACACCTGAACACACATCACATGACTACTCAGGTCCACTGGATGTGTGTGTGCTGATGTAAACAGGAAGCAGAAGGTTGGCTGCTAAGACACAAAAAAGTCTATAGAGGTAGAACAGCTGGTTTCTTTTGGACTGTTGATGATGAAACTGTCAGCATCACCTGTGTTTCATCACGTTTAACGAAGAGCTGAAGTCCGGACTCGGATACACAGTCTGTCTGCTTTTGAAAGTCATGTGATGGAGGTGTGACTGATGAGGCGTAACCAGGAAGCAAACGTTTCTTGGTCCTAAACTAGCCGAGCTGTGTGAATGTCGGAGGTAAACAAGCAGCAAACGTGCGTTTAAAACAAAACTGGTGTGAAACCAGAAACGAGCAGCTCTCACACTGACGAGCAGAGAGTTTAAAACCTGCTGACACCACAGAGTCCAACAACCAGACAACAAACCGCTTTGGGATTTTTCGTTGGGATCAAGGCAAACAGCACAGAGGACAGAGCGGCGGTGCCTTCACTGACCTCAGGTACATAGTTGTCCCTCCTCTCTCTCTCCTCCTCCTGCAGTTTGATGGAGATTCCTCTGACTGGACCCCTCTGGATCCTCTTCATCAGATGCGTCACATATCTGCAACAAACACAGCTGTCAGCACAAAAGCGACAAACACACAGAACAAACATTCCCAAACACAGCACAGCTGGGATTTGGCGACAGATGTCCAACAGGAATTACATCACAGCGTCCAGAGGCGAACGATCTGCACACTTAGAATTTCATTGCTTCACTAACAGGACGATAAAGAACCTGAAGCGGTCAGCAGGTGGAGTGCACATGCTGGATGAGTCTGTCAAGAAATGTGAGCTACAGAAGCTGCCTTGAGTCGAAGGCAGAGAAACGGAACGTGGACTCACACAACCTGTCAGTGTCTGAGAGCGCCAGGGTCTGACAGGAACTGATCATCCTTCAAACACGGGAAAGGCTCACAGGTTCATCTTCCTGTACTATCAATGACCTGGCTACAGGACGCCATGATCACTTTCGATACAGGATGAAGACGTTAAACCTCACCACGCCGTCTGAACTCACCCGGCGATCTTGTTGCGGAGCTTCTTGCTGGGGATGATGGCGATCTCCTCGCACACCCTCTTGTTGGTGTGGAAGTCACTGCCCAGCCGGGTGTAGTATTTCTCGATGATGACCCTGGCGGCCTTTTTCACCGTCTTGGTCCTGACACGTCCCTGCAAGCAGGTATGAAGTACATGATGCATTTTACTCAGGAGAGAAATTATTTTTACCTGCTGTGCTTCATGAAATTTTAAACAAGATCAGCTGATATTGATCTTTTACAGGTATCACTTCTTGTGCTCCACGAGAGAAATTTTGTGATCTAATCTGACAAAGTATTGAAACAAAATGACTGACACCAATGAGCACTAATTACAGGATCGTCACTGTTCAGCCCATTAAGACAAAATCACTTCATGCACGTATTTTTAAGTTTAGAGCCAACACCGTCTCGCATGAATCTCGTGAATGAACAGCAAATGTCTCAAACCTTCACACTCATGTTCTCCTGACCGCCGTTCTGGTCGGTTAGCAGGCGGAGGATCGGTTGCAGCGAGAAGCTAACTCCCGGTTTAGCATTTCAGCTAACGAACGGGGAGTATTTTATGCTAGTACTTTCACCACTGTTGTGTACCCTGAACAAGCATGACCTAGCCGACCAAAAACCGACAAAACAGGACGAGGAGCCGCAGCTCATTCAGCGAGGGAGCTGCTCCACTCCGCATCCTGTTAGCCGCTGTTCACCGCCACAAATACACAAATAAAACGCTCCATTTGCGTCATCTAACACCAATAATGCGCCAGTCAGGTAGAGTGAACAGTCCGGCGTCCACGGATGGAATTACTGTGAAATAACAACCGTCGAACAAACAGGATTTCTATGGATAGCTCAGATCGACATATGAAAAAATACCCACCATGTTGGATCGGCCTGGTAGAAGAGGACCAGCAGACTTCCGGTGGAAGTTTAAATCCACTGACGGAAGTTGAAGACGAAGCAAACGCTGCCACGGCGCCTTCTGTCGTCCGGAGGTGAGAACTGCAACAACAACAACAAAAAGTTTAAAAAATTAAATTAAAAAAAATAGTTACCTAAATGAACACAAAAGGGTGCTACAGGGACTCATCACAAAGGTTCACGGCACTGATCATGTCTGCAAGTCTTTCAGCTGCTTTCTTCTCTACAAGTTCAGTTGATTGACAGTTAAGTTTAGATTCCTTTTTAAAGATTACCAAGAAGGGTTGTATTTTTAAACACCTGCAAGTGTGGATAAAGAATTCCCCGGACTCAGTAACGTGTGTGTGAAGCCGTTTCGCCTCTCGTCCAAGCTGCTTCATCAGTTCACGCGTGTCTGAGTGGACTAGTCCGGTCAGCTGGTGGGGAACACAGGCGAGTGACCTCTGTGGAGGTGTTTACAACGGCCAGTGGCGTCTAACAGCTTCACACACATGTTACTGAGTCCCGTTGCTTTCGAATTAATTCCCCAGTTAACATCCTCAAATTACTGTAATACTTTTCTAATACTTTATTTATTCCAGGATTTCCATCCAGAGATGCTTCATCAGTAAAGGTGCTGTATTTAATTACTTAGGTCAATATAAAGAATAAAGTAGCCTATATTTTATTGTTATTTTTTTATTTTAATTCCATTGGGCACCGATGGTAGCCTCGCCCATGGTTAAGGTTATTTTAAAGCGATTTTTCACTGCAAACCTGTTTGTGTGTGTGTGTGTTTGTGTGTGTGTGTATCAATTACTCCCTCAAAGATCTCTTTGTTTCCCTCCAGCGTTCCTCCACAGTAAACAGATTTTTGCCAAAGATGGAGCCGCTCACTTCAGCTGCTTTTGCTGGCGGTCTGTGGAGAAACAGTCTGAAACCATCGAAAGACGTCCATCCAAAGCTCCTGACAGCTTCGTGTGGTGCAACCCATGACTTCTTTTCCTCTTCTTCTTTTTTTTGGGTCAACATTATTAAACAAAAATCTGGCACAAAAATACAGTTTGCAAAAAAAACAAAAACTTTACTACTATATTCAGAACTTAGTTCTAGAAAGAATTTCTTGTGTATATTACAAACAACATTATATACAAGAGGACAAAAGTAAAAGAAAACACAAAGTCAGAGGTCTAAGTGTCAATCAAAATATTCGTACGGTCATACACGTCCGATGCTTGTTTGGATCTTACAGATTTCAACATTTTTTTGAAATTTATCAACTCATTCATGAAAAGCTGAAACAACAATCTGGTGTTTGTAAATCTGCTTCTATGAATGAACTGTTCAGCCATAATAATTACAGTATTGCACATAATTCTCTTTTTTTATCTCTTAATAGAACTCCAAATTTACTGGTAGTATAATTAAAAGAAGGTGGATGATGTTCTTATTCAATCGTCCAGTTTTGAAACAATTCCCAAAATGTTTTAGAGTATCTACAATCAAAAAACAAACGTTCTAAAGTTTCAGTTTTTTAATCATAAAACAAACAACTGTTTGTCAATATTAGAGAGAGTAGGACATCTGGTTCTAGTTGTGAATGTAATCCCTTTAGGATATTCCAATCCAAGTCTTCTTCATCGTGTCGTGGGCTCAGTACTTCTCAAACAGGGAGGTGGGCTACAGGCAGCCTTGTACAGGATGTGTTGGATTAAGGAGCTTTTTAGCTGAAATTAAAGTGTTTTGGAAGTATTGAGTCTGTGACACAATAAAGAAGACTCATTAGCTGGCTTGAAATGTGCCACTTAACTGAACTAAATCACCATATTCCTTTAAAATATTTACAGCAAATTTATGCATTACTTCCAAAAGTTAAAGTGGCAGTCGTTGGTAGAGAAAGTATGATCAATACTGCAAAGTTAAATTAGTCCATTATGAGAGTAGGATGTTGGAGATGTCACTTTATGCAAAAAGTGAAATCATTGAAATGTATGAAAGTATGAAAGCTCTGATAATAAAAACAGCCCTCTGTGAGTGTTTACACTGATTTATATTTGAACTAATGCATTTTACTGTAACAAGGCCTCATATTTTATAAACTGATCTCATTTCTTATGTGAGATCTTAATTTGTAACGTAACAAAAAATTAAATCCGTCAGACTAACAAGCACGATATTTTCTCTGGGTCGTTGTGGAAACTGGAAGCAGCAGAAAATGAAAAAACATTGATGCTGTTGTGAACATACTGTGATTCAAACTGTGTGTGTGTGTGTGTGTGTGTGTCAGTTTAATGTGAAAAGTGTATGTTGGGATAAAAACAACCCTCAAAAAAACAAAAACAAACCCTAAAATCTGAGTTCTGGAAGCTGATTTTTTTTTTTTTTTTTTAAACTAAGGAGACAAAGGCAGACATCAGACGTGAAAACATTTTATTACTCAGCAAAATTACAGATTTATTGCAGGAACACATTCGCAGTGATTCATTGTTAAACAGACACTTCTGTGCTTCAACATGTTTAAAAACTGAGATTTAAAATATACTTATATATATATTCAATTACAATAATAAATAATTGTGTAATTTGAAGGAAATCAGTTAAATTCTCTTTGAGCCAGTGATCTAACAGAGTTTAAACTTCCCTTAATTCCTCAACGACTGAAAGAATAATTATAATATAACATGTAATCACACACACTTCCTTTCACAACATTCACATGATTATTTATGGTGTTTTTACTGGGTTACTTGTTTGTTCGTTTGTTTTCTTGCCTGAGTTTCATAAAGCTTCAGATAAAGTTTCAACAAGTTACAAAAAGCAAAATAACTTTGAGTCCGAGCAGAATGTGAGTGACTCTGATGATCACTGCTGTTCTGTCCTGTCAGCACAAAACACACGGCCTCAGATGTAAATTAAACTTACAGAAGTTTTTATTTATACTTATCATGAAACTGAACATTATGGACATACCTAAAAAACACTCTGCAGTCACTCTTAGTGCAACATGCAGCTCGTATGAGATTGATGTGCAGGATGTGAAAGGCAGGAATCCTTCAAGAAATGAAGCTGAAAGTCTTAAAGGGGAAAAAATGCTTTTTTACTGACTGAGCCTCCGTTTCGCAGCAAGTTTTTCAAAGTAAATCATGAGATCAGAACCTGAAGCGCTCGACAGTAAAACTTATGGCCTCCTTTCCTGTAAAACAGACGCATTGCTGTTTCGCTCATTAAAAAGTGCAAATAAGAAGCTGGAAAGCTGCATATCATCAAAAATCCTCCTGCTGCTGAGCAGACATCAGATGAACATGCAACTAAAATCTGTTGTCAGGGTAACGGCAGAGGCACCAGTACATCCACATAGCTGACGGGAAACAGTCCTGATTGGCCGCCGAGCGTCCCCTCAAACCAGTTGCTGTCGATCTGCTTGGTAAGGATGATGATGTCGCCCTCGCTGAAGTCCAGCTCGCCCTCATGGTTCGGGTGGAAGGAGTACATCGCCCGGCAACAGGGCTGATCCAGGAGCAGCTTACTGTCGGCTGGGCGAGAAACCCCCAGACAAAGAGAGAGAGAGAGAGAATATTTAATGAAGGACGTCAAAGTGGGAGCTGAATCTTATCAACTCTTTACTATTAGAAAGTAAAAAAAGACTTGAAATATTCTGTGTTTGGATGTTCAGCATCAGCTGTGAACACTGAAGTGTCTCTAACAGAACAAACTGAGAGAAGAAAACAGTAACAGTTTTTTGGGTTGATGAGTCTGTTCAGGGATGAAGACGCTTCAGTGAAGCTGTTGTTAGCTGCTCATTAATATTTGACAGACATGTTTTCTTTAAAGACGAGCTGAACTGCCTGTTTCCAGAGCATCGGCATATAGCATCGGTGCTGCTATATTTCTATTGACGGGTGGATTGGCGTGATATAATTGGTTGAATTAAAAAATGATTCAACAAGTAACGGCCTGAGTCAGTGCCTATGTCAGAATTCTAAGAGTTTTGTTTCAAATGAAAGATGGAAGTTCCATCTTTTGGCAGACTTTAATTTAAAAATAGGAAATAATTCATTTTTTGTTATTTTTTTGATATACATTTTTAAATTTGACTAAAAAAGGAGCAGGGATATGGTCCAAAAGATTTGAAAGTGCATTTTTGAGTTCAGCTCGACCTTAAAGGAGCTCTATACAAATTTCAGCCTTATTAGATACTCTCTGTGTTGTTATCGAACTTCTCAGTTTCTTTCTTTTGGTGGCCGGGACGGCAGCGTGTTCATCTTAGTTCATGTGAAGCCCCTCCCTTCAGAACCGTTGGCCCCACCCCCTGTATAAAAGGCCACAGCGAGTGAGGAGCAGTGAGCATATTTCTATATTTAACCCAGGCCTGGCTAATGTTACAGACGGAGGAGAGGGAGGGCTAACATCACAAGCTGTTCAAAAACATTACATAAACGCTCTTATATTGTGCTATGGTTGAGATTCTGACCCCACCATGTATTGTGGAAAGAGACAAATAGATGTTGTCTATAGTTGTTATCAGTAATTGTCTATAGCCTATGTAGCTGCACAATCATGCACTGTAATAAAATATTTCGAGCTGCTGTTTGTTTTTTTTAAGGTACCCTGCCTATTAACATCTGGCTAGGGGACTACCAGTGGAAATCAGCCTGCGGCTGCAACTGGGTGCAATCACATCCCAGTCTTGTTGGGATTGCTGTGAACTGTATATTGTCCTCTTGAAATTAAATTAAATTACAAATGTTTTACATCACGTTGTCACCGAGTAGCAGAGGGGGACTGGGGGACAGTTGAGCTAACGCTACCTGTTAGCTGAGCTCTGGCCTCTCTTGCTGCCCCAGAAGGAGGCTACAGGCTTAGCCCAAGCTAGCGTGAATAAGTGGCCCGGCAAATGCCACATGCTGTTCAGTACATAAATGTTGTTTTATTGTGTTGTGATTGAGATTCTGACTTGCCATGCTTCGCAGAAAGAGAAAATTAGATGTTTCTTCGCTTGAAATAACATCAAATTATTATCGAGTAGATGTGGGGGACAGCCGAGCTAATGCTAACTGCTAGTAAAGCTCTGGCCTCTCCTGAGGAGAGAGCTGCTGAGAGCTGGGGGTGGGGCAGGTGGAGTGCCAGAGGAAATGGGAGTGGTGGTTGACATGCAGGGTTGTTTTTTGTCTAAAGCTGATACAGAATTATGACCACTAGCAGTGAATCCATTCTGTATAGAGCTCCTTTAAATAATTACCAAATGACACATCACAGCCAGAAATCTTAAAATACAAATGAACTCTGGACCTTTCATGATTTTCTGTCATATCATGTGCCTGAACTGCTTCAATCAGGAGAAATAAGAAAATCAAAGTTTAAAACAAGTAGTGAAGTTTGATGAACGTCTGTGTTTTTCTTACCGTAACAGGAGATGGGACTGCTGGGTCTGGACGCTAACACTGTGAACTCTCCTGTCACAGAAGGGTATGCAGAAAAATGTAAGTTTAAAATATTACACAATCAGACATTCTATGAAGTGAATTCATGTTTTCAATGGCAGAAACCTGAGGAAAGCGTATCTGAGACAGACGGCTGCTGGTAAAATGCGATGCTGCTGTTGTGTTCACTCCTGATTCGGATCTTTTTGGGTCTGAAGCGTCGCTCCGGTTTGTTGCTGGCAGCCGTCAGCCTGTTTCCAACACAAGGACACAACATCTAAAACACATGATGTTAAAATCAAACTGACAGTCATTCTGGGAGCTCAGACGCAGCTGTGCTTTGAGCTAAATGCTGACATCAGCACACCTGAATCATTATGTTAGCATGCTAACATTTGCTAATTAGCTGTAAGCATAAAGTAGCCTAACCCCTCATTTTAGGCTCCTGAATTTTTGGACTGAGTTCCCAAGAATACTTTACCTAATATGCTGAAGGTAATACAGGGAAAATACTTTTTGCATTAAGACGTTTTGTGACTTTATGATTACAAAACAATAATATTACAATTTATATAGTATAATATAATAACACACTGTGTTTAGTTCACTTCAGTTTGTTGTCTTACTTAATATTTTATGTGCTTTTTCTTCTGCTGCTGTTTACTGGCATGCAAACGCCCTGTGGTTTACTGAGGGTACGTATTTGATTCTAAAATTACATAAAGTGCTAATCTGAGTCTAAAAATAACATAACATTGTAAATAAACAAGTCACAACAGGCACACAGGACCGTTTAGAGCTGTTGGAAAGTTTATCTGATGACTTTAGGTGGAGGCAGGCTAGCACTTCCCATTGA
>JAPQLA010000022.1:26916958-26929301 GCA_029822935.1 Naso vlamingii | reverse complement strand
GATTATACAGTTCAGAGATGGTTAAAGACAAGTCACCGCATCAACTGCTGGCTTTTCTGGTTGAAAATGACCTTGAATAGACTGTACCAGGGGCAGGGGCGAAGTGGGACACCAAAATCCACCGGGAAAATTCTGACCGCACCAGCCCACCACCGTTTTAACTCTATGGACTGGCCGGCCATGAATGTCACACGGCCGCACAGAGCAGTTTGCGGGCCGGTTCACGTGAGCTCACTGGCCGGCCGGCCCACCGGGAAATGTCCCAGTCATCCCGATGGCCACTCCGCCCCTGACCAGGGGCAACAAAACTGCTCAAATTGGTGCTGACCATTCCAGCCACCAGTGTCAGTGCAAAGGTCTTTTTCTGCCTTAAAACGCAAAAAGACCTACAGCTGCAACAGGACGGAGCAAGGGAGACTTTCATCTCTGGGATTCATGGCTATCGAGAAAGAGAGACTCATTAAACTGAAGGCCAAGTCAGGAGACTTTTATAACGCCGTCATTGACGACTTTTTGAAGAAGGAACGGCGCATGGACTTCATCTTCAAATAAAGTAAGCAATAACGCAATCTCTCTTTACCTCCCTCCCTGCCTCTCTTTTACATGATGTTTGATATGTGCCGCTAGCGGTCTGATGACTGTTTTTTTAACTGCCTGCCGCAAGCGCAGCAACACACATACACACACACACAGACTTTAAACTTAATACTATGCTTTTGAATTGTCATTTAAATACTTAATGCTACTCACTCTAAGTAAAGTTTACCTTTAGCAGATTATTATAGTTTGACTGTTACAGTGTAATAGCCTGAAAGACACAGTGAGAAATTCAGAGGAATGAAGACGCAACCTGTCTGTTTCTCATCCCAATTTTCCTCTGGGGAGGGGGCGCGAGCCACCCCCCCTCGCATAAACCGGGCGTGTCCCCACCTATGCTCTTCGGTTCCGCTTTTCTCTTTCCTACTAGCCAAGTTTAAAATTAATTATTTTGGCCCTCTGTCAATATAATGTACAGTTATTATTATTATTATTATTATTATTATTATTAACAACAACAATAAAACACAACTTAAAATAATAAATAAACAGTTTCAAAATAAATCACCACAGTGATCACATATATTTTGAGTGCCCATGTACGTCTTGGTCTGTGACTGCCTGCCTACCCTACCCTTGAGCTCACCGCACGTCACTGCATAATACCCACAGACAGCTGTTAGCGAGTGATGTGGTCTGACAGTATGGTGAGATCTCTGTTTTTTCCCATCATGCCTCTGAATTCAGGATTGAAAAAAATCCTGTCACTCCTGTTCTATTTGCCCAATCAGAGATGCTCTCTGTACTCTCTGTCCTGATTGGCCAGTCTATGCTGTGCTTCTTAGCAACAGGTGACATCAGTACGAGCTGATTAGATGTTTGTGCCTTACGCTCTGACTGGCCTCTGCCAACAACAGAGTGTCTGCAGCCACACCGTCAGTCGGCTCGAGCTCGAGCTTGAGCTGAGACGGACCAGTTTACTCCGCTGCAACTTTCCCTGCAACCGTTTGGTCTCAGTTCAAACTGGACTTAAAGAGAGAGACAACAAACGGAATAAAACACGAGCCGGCACAAACGGCAAAGTCGCTTCCGAATGAGTCTCATGCTACCGCTAACGTTAACTTGTCCGCCTGTTAGCTAAAGTTACCGACAGCAACATATGGATCCAGTCCTCCAGCACAAACTGTTGGCGGTGTGTTCCTCTGTATGAACCTTCGCTGTAGTTGAGTCTCACCTTGTGAACAGGCTCGGGCACATTCCTCAGAGTTAGCCACCAGCTGCTGAGCGTTCTGCACCATCGAGGGTAGACGGCTGTACCAGCTGCGAACCACATCCTGCAGACAAAGCCACCAATGCCGCCATCATCATCATCATCATCATCATCATCATCAAACCGAATGAAATCTCTCTAAGAACAATCTTGTTTTCTCGTGACTGATCTGAACCGTTCATGTCTGATCAGCAGTGAAAGTACAGAGCGATGATGGAAACACAAACCTGCAGCAGGTTGCGTGCCAGCCGTGTTTTGCCAGTGTACACTAGCAGGAGGTGCTGCTCCAGAGAAACCAGGAAGTCCTCCGGAGGACAGAGACATTCCACTTCTACCTGCAGTGGCAGAGACGCTCTGGAACGACCCACCTTGACTCCGCCCACCAGACCTCCTACCTGATCCTGCCAGCCTCCACCTGAAGAACAAGAAGAAGAAGTTCAGTCCAATCATGTTTCAGTTTCTGATTCTAAACTCTTAACAGGAAGAAATGTTTAAAGAAAACACATCCAGATTCAAAAGGAAAACACGGACCTGTGGTGAGAATTTGTTCCAGGTAGAGCACGGCGTGGATGAGCGAGTCCGTGTCGTAGGTCCGACCGGTACACCTGTATACTGCAGCTAACAGCGCCCCCGCCAGGATACTGCTGGTACCTACAGGACAAGAACTGATCAGACTCTGCCCTCCTCCCAGTGATGGAGGAAGTACTGAGACAGAGCATCTACTTTTTCTGTCATTGTGCTGCTGCAACAGTTTTCCAGCTCTTAATCAATGTGATTTTTTTGTTTGTTTGGGTTTTTTGTACTTCTTCTTGTTGGTTTCTCACCCAGTCCAGATCCAGTGGGCAGCAGCGACCAGCTGTGAAGCTCCACCCCTCCCCCCCACCGCTGCATCAGCTGATCCCCCAGAGGATGCTGGGAGGAGAGAGACACCAGACCACTGCACACACACACCGCCTTCAGCAGGGCTCCTGACACACACACACACACACACACACACACATAAACAAAAAGAAAATCTCAGACTAATCCTGTTCATCCTGTTGTACTCATAACCAGAGTCTCCCACCAGGTGCATGAGGCTGACAGTAGTCCCTCAGGTCATCCAGGCTGTTACACACTGTCTCCGTGGAAACCCTACTGTCCCGCCCCCCGCTGTAGCTGAGCAGCAGGAGGCGGGGTTCTCTGATGCGACGGGCCCTGGCACCAATTGGACGCTTCCCATCAATCTTCACAGCAACGTTGGTCACAGAGCCGCCATGCTCGAAGGCGATGGGCGGAGTGTCGCTCCAGCCGCCTGAAACACCGAGACGCTGCTGTTTACTGAAAATTCTTACTTAAATTCTAATGTAAAGTACAAGTACCTTAAAACTGTACTCGAGTAAGTATATTATTACTTATACTAAGTTACTTTCCAAAACAGATTTTCAGTGGACTCACCTGCCAGGTCCAGTCTGGCTGGACACTCCACTTCCTGCCACTCCTCAAGAGGCGGGACCTTGCCCTGGCCAAGGGAAATGAAGCTCTGTGATGACATCACAGCTTTTCGCAGCAGCACCTGGCCGGCGCCCTCGTAGTGTCGCGCTGCCCGAACCAGCAGGTCCGGCCTGCAGGGGACAGGAAACAGATCATCATCCACCAACGAACATGATACTACTGACAGGAAACAGAGAGCCAAACTCACCTGCTGAGCCAGCGCTCTCTCTGCGCCGCCAGGGCCTGGACTCCGCCTCTCAAGTTACCCTCCTCCAACAGTGAGTAGGCAGAGCTCCAGGCTGCATTAGCAGCTGGTCCGCTCCTCAGCCCTCCCTTTCCCCCTGCCATGCACACCAACACGTCAGCAATACAGGAGAGACAACGAGCAGCCACGCCTAGCTCTGAACCTGACTCCGCCCCCTGCTCACTACTTCCTGTTGCAACTGAAAAAGACGAGAACCAGGAAGTTGTATTAATAAACAGGAAGTTATTCAACAAAACAGAATCAGCAAAAGGTCATTCAGCAGCTGTTCAGCAGGTGAAGCCCAAAATGTTTTTTTGTCGTCAGTTTTCATCCCAACATTTTGTTTTCGCCGACTGTCAGCAGATTAACTGTCGTCTCAGTCATTGTAATTAGTTACATTCATTCACTGTCTTGATTCTGTGAAAAACATTGACGAGACTATAAAGAAAATATTTGAGTTTTAATAATCAGATCACACAGTTTATGTTTGGTAGCAGTGAAACCACAGGTGGTACTCTGCTGAATAAAGAGTACTTTTACTTTTGATACTTTAACTACTTTGGTCACTAATACTTTTGTACTTGTCCTATTATAAAGTTTCTCTGTTTTGTGTTTTTCTACTTTGACTCAGTCAAAGCTTGAGTTCTTCCTTCACTGCAGGTAACTGTTGTTGACTCACTGCTGTCGAGTGCCTCCAGCAGCGCCCCCTGCTGGCCTCCCAGCACCGCTGCCCTGAAGCAAGGCAGCAGGCAGACGTCTGTGCGACTCCTTAGGGCATTAACAATCCTCCTCCTTTCTGACAGGAACAGTAACCTCTCCCTCCACTGCAGCTCCGCCTCCTGGTGGGTGAGTGACATCACCTCCTTCAGAGAGAGCCTCCACGCCTCCCGCCACCTCCTCAGACAGCCGGTCCCTCCCAGCAGCCAGCCAACACCACCCTCCAAACCCACAGCACCTCCTCTGGGGTGGAGGACCGGGAAGAGACGAGCCTTCAGGAGAGAGCATTGTTCTCCTCGGACCCACAACTCCTCCGGCCTGAGAGAAGAAAAGAGGAGAGGAAAGGAGAGGAGGAGAGAGGAAAGGAAAGGAGGAAAGCAGGAGAGGAGGAGAGCAGAGGAGAGGAGGGGAGAAGGGAGGAGGAGAGGAGATTAGGAGATGAGAGGAGAGGAGAAGCTTGGAGCCATGTGTCAAAATCCAAAGTATTTTTTAAAGATCAGCTGATGAGCAGATTCCTACTGGATTCCTGTTCTGCTGTAGAAGACGCTCCACCTCTGGTTGAGGAAGGAGGCGCTGCTGTCATCAGAGGAGACCTGTGAAAGAGGAGGGAGAGGAAGTAGAGATGCAGGAGTCACATCACCTGGTAATATCTCTGTGTTCTGCTCTCGTGAGGTGATGATGTTCTGTGGTGTGAGATCAGACGCTGCTCATCAGAATATTCTAAATTAGAAATTAAATTTTGGCCGGAGCCGCTGTGATGTCACCCACTGGGTTTGTGGAATATTGTTCTGAAGCCTTTGGATTCATATCATCTTGGTTTTTGGAGCCAAAAGTGACCATATGTGGACAAGAGGTGGCGCTGGAGAGGACAAATTTTGCTACCAATGGGCGGAGTTTTGAAGCTAAGGAGAGAAAATCTTTTACGTGAATCTTAAGCGAAATATTTTGTGGTTTTTACCTCCAGATTGTCCTGCGCTCCGATGACCGTGAAGACCTTCAGCTTCAGCTCCCCCAGCTCAATGCGGTGTCCCTGGATGATGATGTCACTGGCCATCTCCAGCTGCCTGATAGACTGTGATGTCATTGACTCGAGACCTGACAGCAAACAGCCTGACGGGACTCTCAGAGGACCCTGGTGGAGAGGTCAAAGGTCACCACAGGAGTGAAAGCCTAGAAACTACATTCACTGACCGAACAACAGCACCAAACTGTCTGACCTGTAGGTAGCAGTGTTGCACCACTGCACTGGTTGCCACGGCAACATCTCCTTCCAGAACACTGTTGATCACCCGGCCTCGTTCGTCCACCTCGCTCTCTCTCTGAGGGGAAACAAGCTGTCAGCGGGTGTGAATGAAACTGTGGGGCGATGTGTGAATGATGACACACTGAGGAACAGGAAGTTTAACCTCGATATGAGACAGAGTGTTTCTGTCCGTCCAATCACAGCTCAGTCGCTGAACCTGCTGCTTTCCAGAGAGTGTCAGGTAGTCATAGCGACCGTTGGTGACATACACTGTCAGAGCAAAGAGAGCAACGTATAGATGAGGGTCAGAACACGCATGTACGAGTAAATATAAAGACCAGCCTCCAGTTTCTCCTTGTACCTGCAGGATTTGTGCCTGGGACACACATCCTGCCTCTGCAGCGCGTCTGCATCGCTAATCTGCTGCGTCTCGCTTACTGTTAATGTTCACACATGCAGCGTCTGCTGCAGTGCTGCAAGATCCTTCAAATGTTTCACAATTACATCTTTAAATGAAGCCATTCTTTGCACACATATTTGTGAGAGGTTTTATTTCAAATGACAGACGGAAAATGTTGAAACTACAGTGAATGCTGCTGATATGATGTCAGTATGACTGAAAACAGGTTACTTCTCTATTTTAGCAGAGAACGTCTCACCAAAATCGGTGAGCCTCCTGAGCTGAAGCGTCACTGCCAACGTGTGTCTCCCGCGTGCCGCGTGGCTGCTCTAATCGGTTTTAATGGGCACTGATGAAATAAACAGACGTGCTGCCGACACAGACGAGATGAAGATGCTGTATGTGTGTTCCAGCTGTTGTGACATCACACTTTGTTTGGAGCCAATAAGGGTCCAGACAGAATTTTTCACAGTGTGATGTGGAAACATGAAGTCTTCAGGTTACAAACATGGAATGTAACCTTGTTTTCCCCGCCCCCCAAAAATAATTTCACTGATGACAGACATGTCCACAAGGAGGCGTTGTGCTGTTGCAGAACCAGGAATTTAACAGATGACAGACAGGTTCGAGGAGAGAGAGAGACAGGAGGAGCAGAGACACCCACCCAGGCTGAGCGGAGTTCCTCTCAAGATCCTCCACAGCTCTGCCCTGCCGCTCCTCACCGCCGCCCCCTGTGGTCCAATGACTGAACTGCAGCCGGCTCGGTCCTCGTTCACATACTGATCCTGGGTCAGATCTGAGCAGAGACACTTCAACATGTCGAGGAACAACGAGATCTGACCAATGTCGAAGACGACAGGATGGAGGAAGAGGAAGTCAGTAATGTTCAGTGAGAGCAGAGTAACAGAGTAAATGTACTTTGTAACTTTCACCACTGGCATCACTGTTTGAGCATATGAGTGTATCTGCCCTCTTTCCCCCCAACGAGATCAGACAGGTAGAGGGAGGAGCACCTGGAGGGGCGGAGCTCCAGAGTCCAGGCCCAGGTAGGTGCAGCCGTCCAAAGGAGGAGTGACGTGAGCCTGCAGCAACTTCTCAGATACAGACCTACTGAAGAAGACGGGACCAGACACCTGCAGACAGACAGACGAACAGACAGACAGAGAAACAGACAGGAAGATGAACAGAGAGACAGACAGACAGACAGACAGAGAAACAGACAGGATGACATACAGACAGACAGACAGGAAGACAGACAGACAGACAGTAAAGTGAGTGAGTATTTAAGTGTAAACTTCTGGACTTATTAATTACTTAACTTATTAACTAATGGATGGAAATTAATGAAATAAATTATTAAATAATTAACTTATTAATTAATAATTTTCTGTGAACTTATTTAATTAATGTCAGTTTGTCAGTAAATAAATTTGCTGATGTTTTGACTGCGTCCAAAATGTTGATTCAATCCAGATGCAGAAGAACGTCGAGAAGCTTACAGACGATTCCAGTTGATCCTGAGGCCTTCAGAAAACAAATATGGGATGTTTGATTTAAGCAAACAGAGCATGAAAAGACACACCAGAGGCACTTTCCCATCATGCATCACAGCTTGTTGAATGTGCTCCTTTGTTCCCTTGTAGATGATGTTTCTGACTCGACCCTGAGAGACAAAGAAAAAACGCACCTTCAGTCCACTCGGGCTGCGACAAAAGCTGCTGCACAACTATATGATTTGTCTGCCACAAATGAATACATTTAAAATGTTTCACTGAGAAGAACCACAGAAAAAATTATCTGTAAAATGAGGAGAGTTTGATAAAGTGAGCACCTGTTGGTCCCACAGGTAGACTCCATGATTGGCTGCGTAGGAGATGTCGCCTGGTAACGCCAACACACGAACACCAGAGAAACCCTCCCAGGACAAAACTAACACACACACACACACACACACACACATTTTAACAATTACTTTATGTCCACATAAAATAGAACCGAACCGAACAAGATGCAGTAACAAACGTCTGAGGGTTCAAAATATCAAAACACGTGACCAATGACAGCAGAGACAGCTCAGACTCACCTGTGTGTGTGTGTTTGTGTGTGTTTGTGTGTGTGTGTGTTAGGCTACCAGGTACAGAAACCAGTCATTCTGCACATGTAATCATAAAACTGTGTGACTGTTTCTGCTTGTTGAAGTCATAAAGTTTGTTCAAAGACAATTTTCCACCTTGGTGGACAATAAAGATTTATTCTATTCTATTCAAAGTTTGAAAAAAAAAAACACTTTGAAAAGCAGCAACAGGAGCATTTCCACTGCAGACACGTTTTCATGATGTAACCGCAGCTTCTGAGAACAGCAAGTGCAAGGCATGATGGGTAACAGCTAATCCTACCAAGTGAAAGTAAAAGAGTTGAAAATCAAATTTTAAAACTTTATCAAACTGAAGTGTATCTGTGATTTACCTGTGGTTAACACAGCTATGGGCCAGCCTGTGCCAATTAGGGTTGATTTCCCATGATGCACTGAGCTCCTCCGTTTCTCTCGTCCTTTAACTGCTGTCTCAGTAGCTGCATGTTGCTAACTCCACACTTACTTGTAATTTTTGATTTGGGCTATACAAAAAATAAATTTGACTGATTGATTGATTGATTGGTTGATTGATTGGATAGAGTTGAGTTATTTATTCAACATAACAGCATCACGGTTTAATTTGCTTCAGCCTCAGTCAATAATCACACTCACCAAAGTCAGCAGGGACGCTGAGGAGTGCGTCGGTGCTGCAGACCCAAACACCAGGAGGAGAACCAGGACAAATCTGAGCCGCAGAAGACAACAGTTTGTTTACTTGTCAACAAAAAGAGATAGTGGAAAAACAACACTGCTCATTAAAACACAAAAGTTAATCGGGGCCAAGCAGCGAAGCCCCCATCATGTTTCTGTCTTTTCCTCTTATTTCCGTCACTGAAGAACGTGGCCGTGTGGTCAAAAGTTGTGAAATTTGGCACACTGGTAAAGGCTCATGCCAAGAAGCCATGGCTTGAATCTGACATTTGACCAAAGGGGGGCGCTATAGCAAACAGCTGAAATAGCAAATTTTGAACAGGCGCATGTCATGCCCTGTTTGACCGATGTTGTGTTTGAAACCGTTCCCTATCACGGAAATACTGCACTTCATAGTGTGTTCACCATTTTGGAGTGGTGTTCGAATTCTTAAAGATATTTTTGGGGGCTTTTGGGGCCTTTTTTAGGACAGAACAGCTGAGGAGTGGACAGGAAACAGGGGAGAGAGAGGGGGAATGACATGCAGCAAAGGGCCACAGGTGGAATCGAACCCGAGTCCACTGCACGAGGACACAGCCTCTGTACATGGGGCGCCTGCTCTACCGACTGAGCCACTGGGCGCCCCATGGTGTTTGAATTCTTAGTGGTTAATTCCATTCACGACATAGTGAACTATAAAATACCCACAATGCACAGCAAATTTCAGTGGACTCACAATGTCCCCTACAATTTACTCCCATATATTACAATGCAATGTGGTCGTGTATTTTGACAGAAGGAAAAGTAGTTAGAAAGCCAGCAGGGTTTGCTAATGTTAGTTAGCATGTTAGCTTATAGAAGTTGGTCAGTGAATTAACCAAAGGCGTCTTAATAAGTGCCTGAGGTGAATTTGCCCTCTCCTCTGTCTGTGCAGAGAAGCAAAAGCTTTACCAAAGTAGCAAAACATTCAGAGGAATTATATTAATTATATTTAAGCCACCGACAGCTTAATTAACAGTTAGCTTGTGAGTTTGTGGACCATTACAGTTATTGTGGATTATTACAACTTGTGACCAGGACCGATCAGGACAAAGGACCATAGCCGACAAAACAAACATCCACATCATTGAAATTTCATTGGTTTATTTGGGATTTAACATTGAAAATATTACCATGCAACATCAGCACAACCGCCATACATTTCAGCGCTGCCCTCCTGTGTGCTCGGTTTGTTTACATGATGCTATTCCCTTTATAAACAATATAAAGGGAATAGTGAGTGAATTACTTCGAACGCAGCTCTAGAGTCATGAAGCTTTGCTCATTTCATTAATCACAAGGACCCATAACTTCTGGTCACAAGATTTTCCACCATTTTGAATTTTGTGAAGAACACTTAAAATCGTATTCCTCCTAATAATTTTCATCAATCTGCACGATTCTCGGTACACAATCTAGAGACCAACAATTCTATCTTGGCAAAAGTTTAAAAAGTTTTGGGGAAAAAAACAAAACAAAACAAAAAAACAAAATCAGTCACTACAAGCCAATAAAAATTGCAGAGGGCATGGCTTCTCAGAAAAAAAGAGGCCATTTTTTAAGACACTTGGCAGAATGGCAGAGGGTCACGCCACGAGGCCATGATGCGGATCTTACATCAACTGGCCAAAGGGGGGCGCTAAAGCAAACAGTTGAAAATTGAAATTTTAACAGGCATATCTCATGTCCCGTTTAACCGAGAGTCATGAAATTTTGTACATATGTACATCTCCTCATTCCAAAAAGTTTCCCATAAAGACCTATAAGCTCCACACATTACATTTCCTGCAAAATACAATACCATGAAAAATGCTTGAAGACGCAGTGTGTAGTTTTTTAAGGCAGTTTAGTGGTTCAATCAAAATCGAGGACCTTCTGTGGGTCTTTTATTGCAGCACACAGTTGTTGCAATCATGTACACACGTGTCTACATTTCAAACAATGCTTAAAACAGTGCTCTTATTCTGAAATGGGTGTCTTTGACAGGACCTACAACTGACTGGTTGGTTGTTACGAAACTCTGCAGAATGATCGAGGATCATGACATCTATGTGGCTTTTTGACTGCTCATGGCTGCTTGCTGCTGTATTTAACCTCAATCGTCCAAGAGGCTTCGATCAGACACAACAACTGCACCTGTGCTTCATGAGTTCACACTGTGTTACAGATTACAGCAAAGAAAAGACTAATGAATTATTATAATAGAGTGGCAGGGTGCAAACCAACAGTGTGTAGAGACAAACCGAGAAGAAACTTTACCTGAAATACTTTAATCTGTGCCTGAGTGTTCTCATTATAAAGGGAATTGATTGTTTCCATCAATGTTCTCTTGATATAAATGTATCTGTACATTTATTGTTAGATCTTGTTGTTTTGATAAATTTGTGCGAGCGATCAGCTGACCTGCTTACTGAGGCAGTCGAGCAGCAGGTCGAGGCAGCACACCGGGGCCTGGACTCTCTGCTCGGGCTTCTCTGAGGGCAGCCAGCAGAAGGCCCTGCTGCACGAGCTCCAGGGGAAGTCCCGGCCCTGCAGGAGGAAAACACGTCAGCACGCACTGACGACGGCCACACAACATCTGCAGGAGAAAAGCAGCTAAGAGACTCACCGTGTGGAGGATGAGGATGTGAGCTTCATCCAGGACGTCAGCTGTCACCACCTGATGAGCACGTGACAGGAAGTCAAACCCAAAACTACATTTACTCAACTTCTGTGAGCTTACTACAACTGTGAGGGAACTCGAGTATTTCCATTTACAGGAACGGAACCACCGACTCCATGATGAGCTGTTTGAGAGGACGTTCAGGAGGCATTGGCTGGTTTCTGCTTCTAACAGAGGAACATCTGATGCTTTTCTATCTCAGTGACGATACTAAACTGAATATCTTTGTGTTTTCTAAACTTAGATGGAACAATTAATCTGTTAATTGTGCAAATCATCTGCAGATTAGCCCATAATGAAAGCTGATACTTGCAGAGTGGTGTGAACTCCAGCTTAACTCACAGTGTGGCCCGCTCTGCTGCTCAGGTGTTCTGCAGCGACCAGCAGCGCGTTGAGCGTCGCCCCGCCGCTGCCCAGCGGCTCCTGGCGGTCCTGCACCGTCAAAACCAACGCATCCTGTGTGAGAGAGCCGCGCTGCTGCCGCAACTCCAGTTCTGACACACACACACACGCAGAGTATCACAGAGAGTTTGGCCGTTATGTGCATTTTTTACACTGTGCACTTTGCATATGAACAAGCTTGACATATGAGTAAATGCATGTATGTTTGTATGTTTAAGTGTGTGTATGCAGCAGCTGGGTGCATGTGTGTGAAATGTACACAATACTTTTTTCTGTGATTTTCTTCTAAGTGTTTTTTAATCATCCCTGCGCGTTTTTTCTCCCTGATGTACGTTATTTAAGCAATATGTCACAGTCGAGGTCGTGCTGGTGTGATGCGGTCGTACATCATCACAGCCGTGACGACATTCAGTCCAACAGCACGACCTCGAGTGTCAGTGCTTTTCTACAACAGTTCTACAAACTCTGTTTAGTTGACAGTAATAAACAGCTATGCCAAGCACTGGGTGTGTTCGTGGTTAACGGTCGGCCTCGAGGGGACTCACTCGGTCTTCACACACACAGCTCTCCTGACTGTAGCATGACTGACCTC
>JAPQLA010000022.1:26901656-26916858 GCA_029822935.1 Naso vlamingii | reverse complement strand
TGATCCATTTGTGAATATTAAGCCAGAATGTTTGTATTATACCACATGAGAAAAAAATATGGTCTGTAGTTTCAATGTCATTTTCACAGAATGTGTATATATTGTCATCGATATTAAAACGTCTAGTCTAAGTAATTCTTTTGAAGGATAAATGTTGTTCATAATTTTGAAGTGTGGGGCAGACACTGCGTTGAGACTCTATAGTTTGAACAGATCAACAGCAGAACATCACACCGTTAAAACCACACGATGGATGTCGTTTTATTTATTTATTATTTATTCCTCTTCACTCATTTGAACATGAGATGATTTCTGTATCATAACAATGTAACATGCACGACTCTTTTAGGTTCATGTTCAAAAATAAACAAAACAGACGAACCACAATCTCGTTTCGAGGCTGATAAGAAGTTTGTTGTTACTTTTAATTAAAACAATATAACGTTAATTATCGAGTCACTGAAGGGTGAACAAATTTCGGACGCGTGCACAGACAGAAAACAACATCCAGGTCACTTCATTTTATATTCAAAGATCCATTATTTGCTGTTGTTTTTCATGCTCACCCTCTCAGCATAGTGACATACAGAAAACACTTGAGTGCAGAAAAAACACACACTGACACCATCGACCACATGCCAACACGGGCAGAAACTTTTTGCTGCAGTTCGCCTGCTGCTCTTTAACGTTACCTGTGACCTGACGAATGATTTCCATTGACAAAGCTCCACCTGGTGTGTGATATGTGCTGCATGTGCTTACATTCAAAAGCAAATACACAATTAAAAAGCAAGAAAAAAGAAAAAAGAAAAGCTCCAGCTGTCTGCTCGTATGGGTCCATGTTATCGACAGAGGGCGACTGAGCCGAACATGGATCCGTGACGTCCTTGTCGAGTTTGTCTCGGTGTGGCTTTGCCTTGTTTTTCTACTCCTCCTTCAAAACTCAACTCAAAAACAACTTTACCAAACTGCTTCTTCAGTGACAGAGAGCAGCTGCTGCCTGTTGTCTGCCTCCACTGTACAACCAACATGGCGTGTCCAAGGCCGCTATAATGCACGGGCTCACCTGGGCTGAAGCCCAGGGGCCCACCGAGTTCAGGGGCCTATCATTTTGGGAACACGATGAGCCGAAAACGTCACATTGTTTTGTAACTTTTCAGTTTTCCTATCAATCACTTTATACGCACGTTCGAGGCTGCTGATTGATCCAAATTAACCATTTGCTAAGCCCAGCCCCGCCCCCCTATGTGTCAAGCTTTCACGCTTTGCTTGAGTGACAGTTGCAAAATGAAGGGAAAAAAGAAATTTGAGAGCGGTGCCCACAAAAGAATGTTGGTTGGGGAAAAGCAAAATCAGGAAAGAGAATTACTAAAGAGCATCCCAAAGCTCACGGGATTCTTTAGATCACCTTCGGATGATAGTGGGCCCACAGGAAGCTCACTATCTAACCCACCGGAGGCAGCAGATGAAGCGGGGCCCGTGCAGGTGGAGGTAACGGCCATGGAACAGAGAAGTGGAGCAGAGGAGGAGGAGGGGGAGGCACACCACCAGCATCAGAGAAGGGGAGACAAGTCTGATGGCGATGGCCCTTACAGCAGTGACCCAGGCTGCTGGGGAAACGACTTTGACCGGCAGCAGGTGCGCACTCACTGGGCAAAGATGGGGCCGGAGCCTTGCCAAAATAAAAGCACTGACCTGTCTGCGTCGGACCGCGTGTATAAACAATAGAGATTTTTCTCAAAAACACGTTTCAACCGAAAACTGAGTAACGGGGAGTGTGTAAGCAGAGAATGGCTGTTACTCACCATCAGCAGGCAGTGTGTTTTGTTTTGCATGCAAGATATTTGGCATATTTGGATTCTGAAACTACTGCTTTTTGTGATGTAGATTACCTGGATATTAGTTTTTTATAATGAGACTCAGTAAATTTGGGGGATGGGACAGGGCCCACAAAACCTCACAGCCCCAGGGCCCAAAATAGGTTAAGGCGGCCCTGGTGATGTCAACCAAAACAGACACGTGACTGACAGACCGATGGAGACTCAAGTCATTTACAGTTTCTTGTGAAGTTGAACCTTTTCATATTGTTTTATTCTCCCTGTGCAACTTTTTGTTTTTGACTTAATTTTGTGACTGAAGGAGGATTCAACCCTGGATGTGATGATTCATTTTGACTACTTGAGCAAAGTCATGACCACTTTGAACCATTTTGCAGATTTTCTTTTAAACAAACAAACAGGAGAGTCTGATCCCAGCTCCTCACATGCTGGGATTCAGGCACCAGGTCTGACCAGAGAAAACAAGGTGAGCTCGACACCTTTCACCAGGGTTGGGAAGGTTACTTTGGAAATGTAATAGCTTACAGATTACTAGTTACCCTGTTTAATATGTAATAGGTAATGTAGCAGTTTCAATTATTTTACAAAAGTAATGGCATTTATTTACTTCTCTAAAGTTCTACTGTATGTTTAACTGTTGACCATTTTCAGATGTGACGGGCTGTGCATCAGACTTTAACAGCCCGAAAAGGAAATGACAAAAGGCATTGTGCACATCGAAATGAATATTATTTAACATAGAGCTCAAGCTTTTAACCAAAGAACATTCAGATGTAATTCTTTCTCAGTAACTGAAAACAGTTCCATCAATTTTTATAATTATGTAGCTTCATTACATGCAACTAGTCACTTCCTAATTCTGCCTTTCATTCCCTGGTGCTCCACTGAAGGACAGAAGCTCTGTCACATCATCAAACTGTTATAGCTGTGAATCAAGTTTTAAACCCAAAAAGCATCAAGCTGAAGACGAAATTCTCCAGATGGAAACATAAAAAAAGTTTAATGAAATATACAAATTGAAATTGTCAGAAATTGTATTTACAGATGTACATAAAAATGCCACAAATGAAGTGTGAAGCAAATGGGACCAACGGTCACAAACAGACTCATTCATCGTCTAGTCTTCGTCGTCCTCATCCTCAGAGGGCAGCGGTCTGGACCTGCAGCCAGGAAACACAGCAGGTCAGCAGGATGACAAAGGCTCCACTGCATTAAAATCACTCTGTTTACTTTAAAAAAAAAAAAAAAAAAGATTCACTCACACATTTGTACAGTTTAAACTTTAGATCGGTCTGTGAGCGAATTAACACATTTCAGCTGCTGGACTAAAACATTTGTCATGTGTCTGACTAGTTTGTCAGATTTAAGGAGAAAGAAGAAGGTTCAGTCACTCAGATCAACGGGGCTCTGCCACCTGAAGGTCAGCACAGACAGAAAAGTTTTCTAAACCTCTTAAATGCGAAAAAAGCTACAACTGAGAATAAAATCATAAGAATTTAATCCGGGAAAATTCATCATCTGGCAAAATGTTTGGCATCGGTTTTCAGTTCCCGATGTTTGAAGACAAGACTGAAGACTAACAGCTGCAGAAACTCTGAACAGGCGACTCAGAGTCAAACTGAGCCGACACAAAACTTTAACTCAGTTACCGGCGGTGGTGGTAAGTTAGCAGTGGTAGCCTGATGGTTAGAGAAGCAATCCTGTGACCGAAGGCTCACCGGTTCAACCGAAACCGGTTTCCCTCCACCACCCAAAAATCTGGGTGTCAAAAGTGAAGGAACTGCTTTCCCCACCCGCCTCCCACCTCTGAGGGCCCTTGAGCAAGGCCCCTAACCTCAGTGGCTCCAGTGGAGCTGCTCAGTGGCCGCAGAGAGGACTGTGTTAGTTCTGGGCAGCTTCCAGGTGTGAGTGTGAGACTGTGTGAGTATGATCAGGGTGTTCCTGAAAAAGAGAGCTCACTCTCAGAACCTCCCCTGAACAAATAAAACTTTAGTTATTGGGAAAAAACGATCTGTTAACAGCTGAAGTCTGTCCACAACTTCAACACTGATATTAATCTGTGTCATCAGATGCATTACAAACAGGATCTGGTCCAGATCTGCAATGATTTGTAAATAAATGATCTGAAGATTATCTGAAAACTATTTTAATAATTGATTCGTGGTCGTTTTCAAATCAACTCTGTGGAACAATAATACCACAACAGCAGTGAAGTGTGAAATGAGACAATTGTTAATTCAGCAGCTACTTTCCCCTCTCTTCAATTAAAAAAAAAACCCTGCAGATTTCCCGTCAAAACACCAAGACTTTCAGAATAAAAGAACTGCAGTGCATATCCTGTAAAAGCATCAGTCATAGCCCTGACTGCAACTTCTGGAGTGTGAATATTTATACTTCAAACATTAAAAATTGTCAAAAAATATAGAAATACCAGCACAAACACACTAGAACACACAGTTTATTTGGGATTCCATATGGCTAGCCTTACAGAATCCCAAATAAACTGTGTGTTCTAGTGTGTGTGTGCGTGTGTATTTCCATATTTTTCTTCATGTAAGTCACTACTGGTCGTATGTGATTTAGCCTGCACCAGCTGGCACCTGGACGAAGCACCGCTGTGCACACGGACCTTCAAGTTTTGTTTGTATTAAAAATGGTCACTTTAGACTTTTATGGAATTACCCAACATATAATTAATGATCAGTAAACAAGGAAATAATCTTTCAATTTCCTGAAAATTTTCCCCTAATGCATGAGGCTAACATACTTCCGGCTGGCCTTTGACATCCCGCTGCTTCCAGCCTCTTCATCATCCTCTACGTCCTTGGGCTTCTGGTTCTCCTTCTCAGGCTTCCTCGGAGGACCACCGAAGAAATCTCCTATGCCCCTCTGCCAGGTCGGCGTGGGGCGAGGACACACCGGATTTCCACCTGCATATTTGTTCTTTGCTGAGAAAAAACAAAAACAAAACACCATAACATTAAATTCAACATCATATCATCATGACCTGTGTTACAGTGGTTTCACACTGTGTCCGGGCTGGTTGGGACCCACCAGGTGTGGAACACTGGCTGCTGGAGCAGGCGGCGTTGGCTGAACTGGAGCCCAGAGACTTCCGGGGAGCAGAAGCTGCAACAGCTGCAAACGCAAACACAAACACACTGTGATGACTGGATGTGTCAGAAATAGAAATAGCCAAAGCCAAAGCTGGGTCCAGCACAGTGATATTCACTAGTCACACACTGTGGCTTTTAAAACGGTATGATCATGACACGTTACTGCACCGTGTCGGGTGGTACAAGAACGAAAGGAGAGTGGAGCATGATTTGGACAAAACGTCACTGCAAGAGTTTAAAAGAAAAGGGAAAAAAAGAAGCTTCAGTGAAAAAATGGCCATCCTGTGCATGTTAGCGGTATGGTTATGAATGGGTCAATTTTCAACGTTCGGTTTTTATTCATTAGAGTGCTGAACCGCACTTCTATTGTATGCCGAACTTACCAGAAAAACTCCTCCTTTAAGAAATATTGTCCGTTATGTCCGGTCACATTAAGTGCCTTCGACGATTAACAAGAACATTTTAAATTATGCAGCTTTTTAATGGAGTTTGGTGCGAGGTCGGCACATTAATGCACTGCGGCACTCAAAACTGGCGCCAGTTTAAAGAAAGCAAGACATGTAACGTTAACGTCTCTCTTTACTTTGTTAAAGTTAAAACGTCAAATCATCAGATCGGACTAGCAAAACTACATTTAAAGTACGATTTGTTATGATAGCATGATTTAAACTGGCTTTAAAACCTCTTCGGCTGTTCAGAAGGAACCGGGAGTCAAAGCAGCCTGCGTGTTGGCGGGAGGCTGTTGTTAAGAAGATGAACGTTACGTTACTCCTGGACTTAACTCATCGTTTTGTGTTTAGACCCCTCCGAACATGCCTGTATTAAAGTTATCTTAAATACTGATAAACTCAAGGAGAGAACATCTTTCATCGATTTATTGTTCGGCTTACAGAAATTAAGTTACGCTCCCGCCCCACCAGACCTCAGGATAAACCAGTCATGACCGCGTACAAACTTAACTATTTCATGTTGAATTCGTGAAAACTCTCTGGATTTTGTTACTGTACCTTTTCTGTATGTTCCGGGAACACTGTCGGCTTTAGTCCTCACCATGTTAGCAGCGACCTGGGAACTGAAATCAGATCTCAACCTGCGCTGAGCGAAGTGAATGAAGCCAAATGTCCCGCCTTGGTTTAAAAAGAACAGCGGATGGGGCGGGAGATTTCTTCTTCTGTTGTTTTGTGCTGGTGGACGACATGTAACGATGGCAGAATGCGCCCTCTGTCGGCGGATTCGTATACACACAGCACTTGACGGTTTACCGTTATGTGGTTGTTTCAGTCCACAGCGGTTTGGCTTTCTCTGTTTTCAATGAAAATCAAGGACTTAAATTCATGAAGCCTTCATGACGTAATCAATATTTGTCTGACCTACAACACGTAATGTCATTTTGTACGACTGCACCCCGCTTTCTGTGAGGAATAAAAACATTTTGGCTGCTTTCCTCAGCCCTGTCCTGTGGTAATATGAGGCAGGTAATGGGGATTACAAGCACGGATAAATAGTGATAGTGATGCTACTGGGGTGCCACGTTATGTTTGCAACCCAATTATGTCTAAGTGATGTCCGCTTAACATATTTTGACAGTAATATGACGTCAAATTAAAGCTTTGATGAACAGAAATGGCGTTGGCTAACTACGAAACCATCCGGAATGTATAAATGATTTGTTTTTATTTCCAGAACAGGAAAGGAAGCTAAATTAATCAGAAAAAGGATTAATATATTTATTTTTTATTATAGAATAAATCGTTTTAACATATATTTAAATCCCTGACTAGTTCTGTATGTCTAGTTGTTTCGGAATTATATTCTTGACAAATTGTTTTGTAATCATATTGCAAATTGTTTTAAATAAATCGATTATTTTTGAGCAATAAAGGTCACAAAACGGTAACGTTCAATTCAGCTCTGTTTTTAATCATGAAGTTAAAGGAAGTGGTGTCACAGCATCAAATAACACTCAGTCACTTTGCCAAATACATTTTGAATGAAGTGAATGAAGTGAAATGAAGTTAATGTCAAAGTATTACAGCATTTAAAAAAACCCAATCTATTTATATTGTTATTATGTTTCCATTTGTGAAACTTCTGTTCTACAACAAAGTTACGCGAGAAAAGTTTCCTTTCTTTGTCCCTTCCGTGTCTCCGTAGTGGCGGTTTATTGGCCGCAGTCGCTTCACTAAACAGATCAACTCCAGCAGTTTTGTCAGTTGCTGATTCTTCCTTCAGGGTTTGTATGACACGTTTAACAGAAAAGCTTCAGTTATTTGAATCGTGTCCGATAAGTTGCTGCTTGTTTCTCATGTTTTACTCGATTTTGTGGCTTTTCAGTAACTTTGAAACCTGCTGTGGCTAATTTTGTCCACTGCTGCAGCTAGCATAGTCATGAACTGCTAGCTAGCTGTAACTAAGTTTATGTGCCGTTGGTTAACGTTAACGTTAGCTGAGCTGCAACAAGTCTGAGCGCTGCTGTGTGATGAAACGTGAACAGAAGAGTTGAAGTCACGTTGGTTGTCTTTTAAAAGTTTCTCCAGTTGCGTGTAGCCGCGATAGTTCTCATGTACGAAAATCATCCCGCTGTCATCTGTTGGTTGTCGTAGCTAACTTTAGCTTGACTGTAATCTGTCAGTGACGTCATCACTGCGGTCCGTGTCCGTCATCAACAGGTTCTTCTTTAGCTCAGCTGACTGAACTTTAAGTCTCAGTGACCTTTTGATGCTTTAACTTATCTCATCTCTGTCTCTTTCTTTGACTGATGAAGATGAGCTTTTGGTGTCAGGTTAATTTTACTCATGTAGCCTAATATTAATAATTTTCCTCACGTGACGTTAGTCTGCAGAGCATAGAGACCCTCCATCATGAAACCAGAGCGGGAGACATGAGGGGGCTCTCCTCGTCTCCAAACACTGATGTGTGTGTTTCCAGGCGTCGTCATGGAGGAAGTGACCCGCCTGGTGTCGACAGGAGACACTGTGAAGATCTGGGATGCTGTTTCCATGGCACCGCTGGAGCAGTTTAACCCACATAGCATCAGCCACCCTGTCGCACAGGCCTGCTGGAGCTCCAACAGTATCTGGATGGATGGACGGACGAACAGAGGGATACTGTCCATGTGTTTTTGTCAGATCAGCTGATAACGATAAAATACTGGGGTGACCTGGTAGTTAATAATGTTACTTACACATTAGTCTGTAAATCACATTTGTCTGAGTTAACTGTCTATTGATGACTACAACTAATCCATTTTTACTAATTAATCTAATAACTTTCTTCTTGATCAGTTATCTTGACAATTATTTGTTAAAAACTCCTGGAAAATGCTGATTACAGCGAACGATAAGAATGACTCAAAACTGCACAATCCAGCTGTGAAGCCAAACAGATGTTCTTTGAATCCAGTGTAGACTTTATTTTAAATTGTTTTAACATTTAAATTTGTAATTTAATCTTCTCTAATGGCAGAAAAGGCCTCATAGTGCCTGTGTAGATTAGTGATCACTGTCCAAGAGTCAAAGATGAAGCAGCCTTAACCGGTGTTTTCAGACCAGTACCTGGTGAGCGCCAGCAGCAGTGGAGACAGACTGGTGGTTTCCAGCCTCAAATCATCTCCTGTTCCAGTGGTCGAGCTGGCTGATGGGGTAAGAGTACAGCTTTTGTTACCATGGTTACAGTGTGTCGTTACCATCACTGCTGTAAACATTAACAGTAACCCGCACACAGCAGGCAGGAGTTTAGTTCTCAGCTTCTCAGCTCACGACTGTTTTTGTCATCCATCAGAAAAGGCAAACTCGTGTGTGTCTGAGTTCATCGTCTCAGTTTCTGGTCAGTGGAGGCCTCGATCACTGTGTTCACATCTGGGACCTGAAGACGAAGAGACTTCACCGCACCCTCAAGGTCAGACCTCACACAGTGTTGTGTGTGGGTGGAGCTTACTGACTTCTTATGAGCAAACACAAGCTGGACTTGCAGGATCTCAGAAAGGTTTGAGATGACACTTGATGTTACAGTCTTCTTCTGTCCCTCAGGACCATAAAGAAGAGGTGACCTGTGTGTCCTTCAATGCCAATGACAGTTACATCGCCTCCGGCTCCACCAGCGGAGATCTGGTCCTCCACAGTCTGACCACCAACCTGTCCAGCAAAGCCTTCGGCCACGGCAGCAACCAGGTCAGAGCGTCTGCCGTCACCAGTGTTGCCAGTGTTTGTGTGCAGAGTTACACGAGGGACGTTGAAACTGAGCTGAAAGCACGGCAGGATCACAGCCGCATTTTTCACTCAGCAACAGTTTGGAGATGAATGAAAAAACAGTCACATCAGAAGAGAGTGAGCCATGGTGCGTGCGCGCGCGCGTGTGTGTGTGTGTGTATATGTATTTATGTTCAAACAAGCAATTTGAGAGCTTGCTGACATCAGCACAAGAGGTTGCATTAGATTTTCTGATTGTCCTTCATTTTGACAGACAGGGCTGAAAAAAATCCATCATAAGCAGTTACTTTCCATCATTGAAATTTTATCTTTTGAAAATGAAAAGACGTAAAAGTTTTCACTGAATCATTTTTATTTCAATAAAATAAACATACCAACCTAGAGATGAAACATTTGAGCCATGACCTGTGGAGAAAGGCTGAACGCCTGACAACGACGGTGCTCTCTTTCTTCATGTAGACACACATCGCGCACTGTGTTAAATACGATACTTTCAAATTTTTCTTGGACTTTTGCTGCTGTATGAGCTTACTAAAACACACACTAAGCAGATGAATGGTTTTTCCCCACACAGTAACAGCGGAGGCCACCAGAAACATTGTGCTGTTGTATAGGAACAGGCAAATGAACAATGCCATTTTACACAATTAACTACTGACAAAAAAACTGAACTGAATTTACCTGAACTGCACTGCTGTGGCCGAGCCTGAACTCAAACCTTCCTCCTGGTTCGTGTGGATTTAAACTGTGCGCTTGCTTGTGTGTAATCAAAAGCATCGAGTGTGATCACTACAGAGGTGATCGTCATCAGGTTTTGTGTTTTTCTCTCAGACAGATGACTTGTCATCGCCTGTTTTAGTTTTGGTCTGGAAGCTGAAGCTGGACACTGGGATTTATAGTCAATAACTAATTGATTTGACACACCCGCCACCAGCTGGACAGGGGTGTGAATTACAGTCTGTCAAGGCCTTCAAAGTTTTCCATCGTAGATAATTAAAAAAAAAAAAAAGTTAATGACGGAAAATATTCAGTTAAGTGACCTGTGATCGGCACTTGTATTGATTACCTAGTTTGGATGTGTTGTTTCATGTGTTTAGCTGCTGCATCAGGCCACAGCAGTCTGATCTATAAATTGTAAATGATGCATCAGCTGATGTTGGTGATTTAAGCATCCCTGAGATCAGTGAAGATCAATCTGCTGTTTTCCTTGAAGACTAAAGGCTCCTGACAACAAAGAAAAGCTGCGACAAAGATCAGCGGCTGCATTGTTTTGTTCACTGCTGTCGAGCCAAAAAGTAGCTCTGTTCACATCATGAAAACAACAGCTGGTGACCAGCGGACTCGTCTGTGCTGCGCCTTCGCCGAGACAAAGCCCTCTCCGCAGATAAACAAACTGTTGTTCTAATGAAGCAGCATTTTTTTTAACCACTTTTGGTAATAAAGCCACTTCTAACTGAAAGTAGGTCAGATAAAAAGTTGCAAATGGCACCAGTGAAGAGGCAAAGCAGAAAAATAAGGAAGAGCCATGCAAAATATGTGTAACCATGGAAACTACAGCGACAGGTTCAGGGGGCGTTCCCTCTCAGTTTCTGTGTGCTGGTCCACGTACCTGAACAGCCAATTAGAGAGCTTTCTCTCACAGATTAGTCGCTGTCGATTCCACATGTTAAATGGGCTCAAAAACCTCCGACAAGCGACAGCGCTGTGATTCACACGAGGGATCCACCGAATAATCGGCCAGCTGAAATTATGAGGCCAAAATGAGCAAAAACAGGACTTTTGGTGTTTGGCCGAATGATTTTTACCAAACAAAGACATCTTTTGACCATGTGATCAGAAGAAGAAGAAGAAACAGAAGGGCACAATGACAGCACCTTGAGTAACGTTACTAACCTGGAGACTCAGTTTGCTACACTGAAGCTAGACGAGTACGAGAAAGACACGACAGCAGCAGGGCGAAAAGTTCCTCGTAAAGTTAGTCCCAGCAAACCGACTCACCTATTGTAGCTTATTCTTCAACCTCAAAAATGATGACACACGATGTTGTTAAATCAGATGTCACTTTAGTGTAGGGCCCGACCGATATATTGGTTTGCCGATATTATTGGCCGATATTGGCCTATTGCAGATATATCAGTATTGGCGTATATGTTCTCTGATAAGTGCTGTTATGAAAATTGGTTTTTAAGGCTGGGGAAAAAAAGCTTTGACTAGTAAGTTAAAATTGTGTAATAGTTTGTCCTGCGGAGGGCGGTCCATTATTTAATTGAAAGTAAGTGAAGTGTTCAGTGTTCAGTGCTCTGATGTTCGGAATAAAATTTGTTAGACATCCTGCCGTCATTACACACTTTGTCTCACATTTGATACCTACATACAGAATATTATATGTATGTGTAGTAGCCCTTTGCATCGGTGAACACAGAGTTTGACTGGTGCAAAATCTTTATTCATGGTCAAGCACTGTGAAACTAAAAAAGGCAAGAAGCCACAAAAAAAATTACAGTAAATTTCAAAACAGTGTTTACAAGTTACAAATATATAGATTCATTCATAAATAGCCGTGTTAACATTCAATTTAAACACACACATTACGGTAATTTACAGTTTCTTAGTTATCTTTACATTTCTTGCGTGCCACAAGGCTACACCGCAATGTCACTCGAAAGAAGCGAACATGATGAGTAGGTACTCTTGCTATGACGATTATTCAACAAGTAAACAGAGCGTACCTCGCTTCACCTACCAAGGGTGCAAACTGGCGACAGGTACTCTTCGACACATCAGGTCCCACACTGCACACTTGTAAAGCATAAACATATCTTGGCACACAAGAATTAAACAATGAAGTTTTAAAACTATCACTCAGACTACATACCCTGCTGATCTGCTCGCGTTGCTCCTGCTAGTGGCACGGCAAAGTCGGCGTGTGACGACACAGGTCTTTTATTTATACTCGGACGCCCCGGAACATGAATAACACACAATAATTCAGCATGGTGGCCACTTACATACAGAATATTGGCTGATATATTGAATATCAAAATTTTCTTACTCCCTGATATTGGTATCGGCATCGACCTCTAAAAATCCCGTATCCGTCGGGTCCTACTTTAGTGAGTGAAAAAGGGGATTTACCTGACATTAGCTTGTGACTGACTGAGAAATACAACTTGACTGCTTACCACAGCTCAGCTACTGGACTCTCAGTGAACAGGAAACAAAAACAGAGCATCGTGGGCGATGAAGTCCCCCAAGACCTAACAGTTAACTTGGCGTATCCAACCTCTAAATTATCCTCTGCACTTGTAATTCACATATTAAATGAAATGTACAGTCTTCTTGTGTAATATTAACTTAAATGTTTCTGCATCATTAACTCATAAATCCTTATGAAACAAACATTTCCTCAAATAAAGTTGCAACACCATCCATGGCTGACGTCTTTGAAAAGGCGAAAAAGTTTGCCAGTGACAGAGTCAAAGCAAAAGGTAATTTTGTAAAAGATTTTTTTTCTTTGAGAAGCATCACGAAAGCACATTTCTTTAATGTGTGCAATGGTGGAAAAAATGTCAAAATGAATGAAAAACCAGGTTTGGTTTGGTTTTTCAGTCAAGTGTTTTGTTATTTCCAGTTTCCGATTTCTGCCACAAATTTCCATTGTGGTGAATCACTAGTTCACACCACACTGACAAGAGACACCGACGCTTTCTGACAGCCCTGACAAGCCCCGCCCCCTGACTGTCGGCCTGCTGTGAGTGAGCCTTAACAGAAGTCCTGTTTTATCTGCAGCCCATCCATGACCTGCGCCTGTCCATGCTGAAGCGCTCCCTGCTGGGCAGTGTGTCTGACAGCGGCACGGTCGTCCTGTGGGACTCAAACACGCAGAAGGAGATCCATGTGTTTGACAGCGCACACAAAGCGCCGGGCTCCGGCATGGCCTTCTCCCCCGCCAGTGAACTGCTGGTTGTCAGTGTCGGTCTGGACAAGAAGATCGTCTGCTACGACACAGCCAGCAAGATGTAAGAGTGATGTCACTCTGCTGTTGCAAATGTGACACACACACACACAAAAAACAATTACACGAGTTTACTGTTAATTTACAACAACGGAGTTCAGCTCATCAGACGACATGCAGCTGTGCCGAGCAGATGTTTTTACCGCCGTCATTTCTTCAGTCCATCAAACTTAATTCTCCTTGTTAATGTTCACGTGTGTGCTGAGTTTATCTGTATGTCTACTGTGTTGTGTGTGTGTGTGTGTGTGTGTGTGTGTGTGTGTGCGCGCCTGCAGTGTCCTGAGGTCCATCCGGGTGGACAGTCCACTGACCTCTGTGGACTTTACTCTGGATGGGACTGGTCTGGTCGTTGGATCTACTCAGGGAAAGATCTACCAGTATGACCTGAGGAACTCTAGCGCCCCCACCAGGATCACTGTGGCACATAAAACCTCAGTGACCTGCCTGCGCTTCCAGAGCAACATCAGCAGACACAAAGTACGAGCACACTGAGCCTGTTGTAGACGAGTTCTTCTGCAGTAACATTGTGGTTCAGGCTCTTGTGAAGCTGTGTGTGAGTCTTCCTTAGACTCAGCTTTACGTCACACCTCCACGCTCTCTGTTAATGCTGGATTTAAAAGCCCCTACCTCTTTTCAACACACATGGTCTTATATTATAGCTAATACAATATTGTAAACATAAACACGTGACATGAAAATGAAATTTGTCTTTTAAATGTGGCTCTTAGATAAAATGGCTGAGGTATGCAGTGAGTGGGACATTTTACTGTGTATAAAAATCAACATGTCGGCGCTCTCTGGTGGACAAACCATGTAATAGAGTCAGTTTTGTGCTCAACCAGCATTTCTCTCAGCTGGGCTCCAGTGTTAATGTGTAAATGTATTTTTTTAGGAGTTTAAGTTGGCTGGTGTGTTGACTTTGTGTTTGACGTTGGCTCTCTTAAATTCACAGATAAATTCAGTAAATGGATTGAAATGATGCAGAGTTTATTCATAGATTTTCTCTCCCTGTTCCACTCCAGTCCAGTAAACTGAGCTCCACCAAGAATGCCAGCACCAAGAGATCCTCCTCCAAGCTGTTAAACAGCCAGCCTGACCCCACCCCCAGCACAGGCCCCACCCCTCACAGACAAATGACGAGTACAGGTTGGTTCTTCGCCTCCTTGCATCACATTTAAACTGTTCTGATTCCGTTTTTTCCTTTTGGGTTCTGATTATGAAATGTGACATTTTTGTTCCTGCTGTTCAGTTTTAACAGCTGTTTACGATTAATTTGGATGTTTTGTTGTGAGTGAGATTGAAGTTAAACGGATCACTTCCTGTTTATAAGGATATTGTTTACCAGTGACGTGTATAACCTGTTGAGTTGCAGACAGGTGAGGTGGATGCTGCTGTGAGGGAACAGAGTCCCGTTCAAAATAAACTGTGACATCAGATCGATACGTGGACTCGAGCGTTACAGGCAGGATCAGAGGCGTTTTGTTCACTGGTGTCTGTATGGAAACACATTTCAGTTTGACCAAATGATTGAAAAAATAATCAGCAAATAAATTGACTATGACAGTAATTGTTAGCTGCAGCCCTTTGTCACATGATGTAAATTATAATTAACTTCAGTATGAGTCAGTGAGCGGTGTCACAATCTCAATTGTGAATCAAAAATTGATCAAACTGATGTCACGACCTCGACCGCTGAAGTACACCACATATTTGGTATTACACGTGATTCTCCCGATCACCGTAATAGCTACACCTGACATGGGGTGATTGAACTGATCCCCCTTAATCACTGAGTAACAAAGTACACACTGTGACAGGGGAAACTGTCACAAGGAATCTGAGACAGTTATTGCACACAGAAAACAAACAGCAGTGTGAGAGTGAACCGCTGTGACGCCATCAGAAAATAATGTTTCATTTCCCTGATTCACCGACTTTCTCGTTACCATCGCTCCCTCTCTTTCATTCAGTTTAGGCTTTTTCAACCGGTGCTGCTCTTTCTCTCTCTCTCTCTCTCTCTCTCTC
>JAPQLA010000022.1:26886281-26901556 GCA_029822935.1 Naso vlamingii | reverse complement strand
TAATAAAACAGTATTATTGAATATTTTCCAACAACAACAACAATGTTCATTGTTGCTGACTTTTCAGGTGGTATTCTACAGCATTATCGTTGTGCTGGAGCTGTATTTGAAGACGGTGTCACAACATTTAACCACACCGAGTGACTGGGACCACACATCGCTGGCCCCTCCCACTGAAAGGATCTGATCAGTGATCAGTCATGTGGTGTGAAAACCTCGATGACTGAAAGACTTGATACAAGACAGACAGTTGTACAGTGTCAACAGTCAAGAGACCCGACAACTTTGCGGGTTGAATACTGGAGATTATATCAGTCATGACTTCATGCAGCCCAAAACAAGAACTAAAAGAATAAATGAGTCTTCAGAACATTAATCCAATGAGCCTAGACTAGATTAAAGGGATAGTTCACCCAAAAATGAAAATTCCGTCATGATCTACTCACCCTCATGCCAATCGAAAGTTGGGTGAACTTTTAATCCACAAAGTGCTGCTGGAGTTTTAATAATCTCCCAAACAGTTGAAGTGAACGGTGACCAGATCTCAAACATTAAAAAAAAAAAACAACTCCACTGATGCCATGTTTTTAGCCTCTCTGTTCAGTGTAGCCTGTAGCTCCTAATGGTTTTTAGGATTTTATGGTTTTATCATGGATTTTGTTTTATTTCTTTTTTTTTTTTTTTTTTTAATGTTTGAAACTTGGTCACCATTTGTTTCAGTTGTTTGGGAGATTACTGTGACGCCTTTTTCCTGTGAAACTCCAGCCGTGTTTTGTGGACTAAAAGACTTCACCTGCCTGTCAATCAGCATGAGGGTGACTAGATGATGACTGAATTTTCATTTTTAGGTGAACTGTCCCTTTAAACTAGTCTACAAATGGCAGCCACCTGTGCTGAAAGAAAAACAATACAAAAAAAATGGAGAATCGAATTGAATCAAGGATTTGGAGAATTGTGACACCTCTACTAATTTAAGTGTTGTGTCCAGCAGGGGGCACTGGTGCAGAAGTTATGTTCCGGGAGGCTGAAGGCCAGCAGGGGACGGAGCAGCCAGCTGCCATGGAGAAGTTTAGCAGCATCGGACGAAACAGTCTGGATGTCTTCTCACCTGCTCGGGAAGGTGAGGCGTCTGTTGCTGCCTCCACACACTCACTAACTAACCAACCAGCAGTACTTGACAGTTTTTGATACAGCAGGTGCCACATTTTGAAAACTTGATCCAAATAAACGTGATGATTAAAGTTTCAGCACAGTAACATTTTCCTTCTGTGCTCTTTCGTCTTTGTCCAGACTCCAGGACTCAGGGGACAGCTGGAGACGCACTGTTTGGAAGAACACAACGTACAACCAGAATTCACTTTGACAGAAATTGGTTTGCATGGTGCTGCTGCTTCTGGACTAACTGTGATGCTGTGTTTCCATAGTTACCAGTCTGGAGATGCTGTCCAGAGAAGGAGAAGGTCAGCAGGTGGTCGGTCGGGCCAGTCTGGACATTTTCTCCCCCGTCAGAGAAGGTCAGACTTCCTTCACTCTGCTGCTTTCTGCTCATTAGGGCGTCACCTGAGTCTGCTGGCGTGAAGGTAGAAGGGAGGGCGCTGCTCCTGCCACTAGAGTGTCAGAGCAAGAGATGTATTGTGGGTAATGTAGGTTTGGACAAGGAAGAAGAATGTGTTGACTGTGAAGAAGGCTGTCTGTCCGCAGCCTTTTATTTTAGCCGAGCTGTCCCCAACAATGACCCGCTGCTGCAGCTGCAGCTTCAGTCTGCAGGCAGCCTACATGTTGCTTTCAGGAACCTCCGTGAATCACAGAGTCGAGGCAGAGCAGTTGGAGGACTCATCTGTCTGTTGATGTTTCTTTGTTGAATCATGGAAAAAGCTGCTGCTGGTAACACGTTCACACGGCCAAGACGTCAGAGTTGCATAACGTGAAAGACAGCAGCTCACTGAGAAAGTTGACTGTTACCTGCTCACTGAAGTGCATGCACACACACTGATGGTGAGACGTGTCATCAAGCTGTGAACTTTTGTGTTTCAGACTCTCATTCAGGTGCAAACTCACAGCGCAAGACTCCGTTGGGAACGCCACTGACGGCGTCTGCAGGGCGCTCCTACAGCCCGCTGTCCATCTTCCAGACCCCTGCATCAATCAAAGAGGAGGAGCCAGTCCCTGCTGCTGCGGCTGAGCCATGTGACTCCAGAAAGGTGCTGATCTGTGTTTCCAAAAAAAAAAAAGAACTTAATCACATGTAAGGTTCAATCTGACTGACGTCTTGATTGACAGTCCAATAAGACCAGCAGCTCGAGCCTGGAGGGGGAGGGCCAGACCACACCCACGTCATCCCAGCAGACCAATCACAATCAGCCAGCCCCACCCTTCTTCACTCCAGAACCCAGCCTGAGGAGAGCCAATGGGATTCAAGCTCAGCTAAGCTACGACACACCTTTTCAGGGAGCTCCACCCACCAACACGGCAGGTAGACAAGACAGAAACACAGAACTTTCATACTAACCTGAATATACGAGCCTGGGCCCACACCAGAGACTCCGCTCACTCCACTGAGTGGACTTGAGTCTCTTGGTCAGGCACTGCCTCCACTTTGAGCGATTCTCAGAGGGAGGGGCTTAGAATTTCCCTAACCCTTCCTTATTGGTCGTTGACTTTTCAGATTTTATACTTGAAAATGGTCATATCGTTGCCAGGGGGCGAGTCTGGCCAACGAAACAACCAATATCTAAAATGTCTCCCCAAGCTGTTGAATAATCACACAGATGTTGTTATATTGTGTTGTGATTAAGTTTCGGACCCACCCTTCATCACGAAAGAGACAACTAAACATTTTCCACTTTTAATCACATCACATTATCACCGTGAGTAGACAGCGGGACCTATAGCCGTACTCCCTGCGTCTCACTGTCAAGGACAGACACGTCTCCTGATGACAGAGCTGCACGTAACATCACTTCAGATGCTTTTGTGTTTTTTTTATACATATAGAGTTACTTGTGCATTTCTTAAAACTCATATCAAAGACACCACTGGTCCTGTGACGTGGCTTTGTTGGTTGAAATGTTGGATATTTCTTGACATACAGCCTAGTCCTTCCCGTGGCTCCCCACCCCGACGCTCATTGGATAATTGCTTTTTCAACCGAAGAAATCACAGTTTCACAGCGCAATGCCAGACCAAAGGAATCAAGTCCACACAGTGGAGTGGGCGGAGTCTCTGGTCTGGGCCCAGGCTCCGATTCTACTGCTTTGTGCAGGAAGTAAACAAACCATGACGTGTATGAAGAACGCTGTGAACGGAACGGACTGACGAGGCCGTTTTTACCTGCCACCTACCTGTCTCCCCTTCAGGTGCGTCTCTGTCGGCGGCTGTCTCCTCATCTCTTTCCCAGAACATCGCTGAGGTGGTCGGACAGGCAGGAGCTGCTCCTCTCACCTCGCTGCAGATCCACTTCATCCAGAACATGATCCATGAGACTCTGGAGGACTTCAGGTTCGTCACAGTTAGATAAGTAAAAAATAACTGCAGGGGGACAGAGTGAGATCTGATGGTCTTCATGTGTCTCCTGTCCTCAGGGACGCCTGTCACAGAGACATCGTCAACCTCCAGGTGGAGATGGTGCGGCAGTTTTACATCCAGTTGGTGAGAAGCTTCACAGATGTTCTCTGTCGTGCTCTGAAGCGCTGGCTCGTGCTCATGTTGTGTGTGTCGTGTGTTTCAGAATGAGATCCACAGTCTGATCGAGAAATACTCCATCAACGAGTCTTTGGTGGAGGAGATCGAGAAGCTGAAAGAGGAGAACCGCAGACTCAAGGCCAACTACTGACCCCGCCCACCCAGAGCCGTCATCTAACTGTCCTGCCCTGAGCTGAGGCTGTCAGGCCTCACATGGTTTTGGGATGTGGTTTGAATTTAAGAGTCTGTCAGCCTGAGCACGAGTCTTCAGTCAGGAGGTGAAACCGAACAGAACGTTGTTGCTCTGCTGCCTGCTGATCAACAGATCACTGCCTCCCTTCAGTCAGACTCCAGCAGCGCCTCCTGGTGGTCAGGAGGACTGCAGCATCACACGTGACTTAACCGGTGTGTGTTGTAGTTGTGTTGTAAAATGTCCAACTGAGTCCAACTTACAAAACATCTTTTGGTCATTTGAACTTCAGTCTGAGGATGTTGGTGACAAACTAGTTGACGCTGTTTGATGACGTGTTCTCACATCATCAGGAGCAGCAGCTGTGAGCAACTGGCTGGTTCATGTGTGCCTCTGTCGTGTTTTTATGAATAAACATTTTGTCTACAGAATAAAAAAGAATCAGATTCGAACCAAGATGATAGCTGTTGTGTCAGTGTCAGTTTTCAGTGCACAAAGTGGATGTTTTCTTTGAAGGGATAAAAATCTGTTTTGGGTATCAGTCTCTCTCCTTTAGATGTCTTAAATTTGAGGTGATTTTTTTTCCCTTTCCAGTGTTCTTTCAAAGTAAAGGGGTGATTTCTAAAATGCAAGCTCCCTTTTGCTGGCAGTTTGTAGAGGTTCACTCTTGAAAGCATGGAAACTCTCTGAAAACATCCATTCATGTTTGAAATCACCTGTTTACCCTGGATCAGCGCTGAAGAAAAACCCTTCAGACCTATGAAAGGGAATGTTTGCAGTGAAACATCAGTGAAGAAGCTGTGCATGTTTGAATGTTGTTCCTCAGATTTGGCAGTTTTCACAGACAAAGGAGCAGAGAGTCTCCACACCCGTCAGCTCATCCACAGACACGCAAGTAAACTTATTTAGTTTCTTTCCACCACAGGAAGTGTGTGTGTGTGATTTTGGTTGCAGCTTTTCTCTGAACTCGTGACTTGGCTTCGTTAAATCAAATGTCAGCACGAATATAAAGCGCTCACAAACTGAGCTGCTCTTGAGCAGATCTGCGCATGCGTGAAAGCCGCAGGAAGCGTCAAATGGGTTATGACGTCGGCGTGTGTTGTTGCTCTGTAGTTGTTTACTTCTCGGCCGTCTCCAGCCGAACTCGTAAAAGCTTCACGTTAAACTCAGCGGCTCCGTTCAGCGTTAACGAAAAGCTGCTGCTGAACCGGAGCGCAGGGCTTCGCTTGAACTGACGTCACAGACCGACGGACGCAAAACCAGCTCGAGCAGTTTGGTGTTAGCTAACAGCTAATGCTAACTCAGCGAGTTTAACGTTACCGAACTGCACTTTGTGCCACCGGAGAAAGTTCAAGCAGCCGCACGAGACCATCACGACAGGTAAGAAGGGTATAAACTGCCTGACTGCCAACACCTGGAAAACTGACGTGAGTTAAACGTCACACCGCGAGCAGAGACGCGGACCAGGTTAACGTGAAGATCGTCTGTGATTTGACGAACTCTTCAGATCGAGTGTGTGACGTCAGCTTAGCTTGATCTCAGGTGTGCAGCTCTTAAATGTGAATGGAAGAATGTCTCCGGTGTTTTAATGAGCGCAGTTTGTCTGCATCATATTCATGAAGTTCCTCTTTGACAGCTGTGACTGATGGCGAACCCTCTGAGGGCGGAAGTGGTCAAACTCTATAAAAACGTGAGTCTGAAATTTTGGATTCTGGAGGAAATGTTTGTGTGCAGGAGACGATGAGCTCGCGCTGATCCTTTTTGGACACAATCTATTACTTTTTAAAGAACTGAAGCTGAGTGGAGTAATCACTTTTATATCATCAGAGCAAAATACTCCGAGATTTGAGGCTTTTCTGTCACTTCGTGAGGGAATTTCTGCGCTCAGATGAAACAGCAAACACAGTTTGCAGTGTTCTGATGTCAGCATCATGTTCAGCACACAGTCCTGTAGAAATGAAAATCTGCATCACCTGGAATGAAACATGTCAGACCTCCACCGAGTTTAGGGCTGGGCGATGTGGCAATAAATCACAATAAAATCCCATTTTTTCACACCACGTTCGATTCTTGATTGTAACCGACTTTTTTAAACTACAAAAGAAATTATTAGAAATACTTTTTTATGTCAACAAGCATGAATTTCCCCATTGGCAGTAAAGTGCAAACAAAACCCTTTTTTTTATGTTTGTTTGCAAAAATCCCCCATTAATAATCTGGCGTTAAAGTGCCAGCCTGACTTTGACCAAACTTCACTCATAAACAAAAAACCAAAACTAAAAACTAAGAGCCCAGAGCTGAGAGAGACACACAGGGCTACCGTATTTACCCTAGTTAAAGGGTAAAACAATTTTCATTTATCATCGTCCAAATTAATTCAGATTTTGATTTAAAATTTTCATTGCCCCGCCCTAACCGAGTTCTTCCTAAATTTAAAATAAAAATAAAAATAAATAAAATCAAAATCATGATGTGATCCACTGATGCAAACAGCGTCAGCAGTTAATGTGACACCTGTGTGCCTCCACAGCTCCTCTACCTCGGACGGGAGTATCCAAAAGGTGCAGACTACTTCAGGGACCGTCTGAGAGCAGCGTTTGCTAAAAACAAGAGTGTGCAGGACCCGGAGCGGATCAGAGAGATGATCGCTCGGGGGGAGTTTGTGGCCAGAGAGCTGGAGGCGCTTTACTACCTGAGGAAATACAGAGCCTTGAAGAAACGCTACTACGAGGAGTAAAAACACGCCACCCGCGTCCACTGTGAGCATGAGCGCCGTCCCAGTGTCTGCTCCACTCTAATGTCAGTCAGACACAAAAGGTTTCATTCACACTGCAAAACAAATTGATCTGAAGATAAAGAGGAAAAAATCTTTGAATTTTTTCTTTAATTTTGGTTTCACTAAACAGACAGAATGTTTTCCTGTCAAGAAGGGAAAAAAACTGCAGCAGCTTAAAGTTTTTATTCCTGAAGAGTCAATTCAACACTATGTGAAAACACGAAAATAAAAGTATAAAAAGACAAGTGGTGAGGTGATGAGTTTTCCTTCCTCAAACACAAACAGTGTGAGACTGTGGCAGTAGAAACATCATCTGTCCGTCCGTCCCTGGAGGAGGCGCTGAGGTCAGAGGGTTCAGGGAGGAGCGAGAGCGTCACCATCAGCCAGGTTCACTCTGCAGATCGGGCAGGTGATGTTCTCCTGTCAGGAGGAAACAGTTCAGCTAACGAGTATCTGTCAGTCATTCCATCGATGAGTCAGAAATCAGTGAAAAGCTTCAATGTTTTTTTGTCAAACAAAATTCAGAATTTATAATAAAGAGGCAAAAAAAACCTCAAAGTGGAGAAGCTGCGAGCAGAGTTCAGGATTTTTACTTCAAAATAAAATCACTCAGTTTTAGTCAATCATTGAAATGGCTGCAGATCGATCAGATCATATCAGTAAAGAGGTTTCATGTTTTCACTAATTGAACCAAATGAGCCGCAGAGGAAAGAAAGAACAGCTGATGGTTTGTTTGTGATTTGCTTGTTACTGTTTGAAGGAACAACGAAGAACCAAAAATACAAATTTTATCTGAGCAAAGAGAAAAACTTCAGTCTGCAAAACAAACTTCACATCATCTGCAGCTGAATGTTTCTGACACAGAACCGACATGAGAGAGATGAACATGAACATCCAACAGTCTGACAGAAAGAGAAGCTTTCTGCTCACACACACTTCAAGACGAAACAAAAAATCCTGTCAGTGTTTGAAGCCACACAAACCAAACTGAACAAAGTGTGTCTCACCTTTAGCCATCTGTCAATGCACTGGACGTGGTAGTCATGGAAACAGGGCAGCATCCTCAGCTTCTCCCCATCACTGTAGTCACAGAAACAGATCTGACACCTGTCAATCAAGCAGACACATTTTGAATTGTCTGGTCACCGACAGCACAAACGGTACAAAGTGAAGTTCGGGTTCGTTTGAGAGCAGCTGGTGACTCACTGAGTGTTTCCTGCGCTGGCAGCAGACTGGAACGTTTTGGTGGGAAACCTCTGGACTTCCCTGCGACTCAACTTTTTGGTCACAACGGCTCCTTGACGCTCCTCAAACTCCAGCAGAGCCTGAAAGACGAGTTGGACGCACGGCGAATGTCAACAGAGAGATTTTAATGTTGGTCTGATGTCACAGCTTGACAGCTTTGGTTTTTACTCGCCATGTTTCTGCTGAGGCGGCAAACAAACAAACACAGACAGTAACGAGCAAACTGACTTCGTCTAAAGTCAGACTGGCTCCTCTTCCTCACCTCGTAATCATTTCCCTCAAGATCTTCTGAAAACTCTGGCAGGGGGGTTCTTCTTCTGCCCTGCCCACGTCGCCTGTGTTGACCAATCAGATCTGTGAAAACAGCAGGAGCCGTGTGCAAACATGGACTGAGCAGCTAGTGGCAGCAGAGCAACAAGGAGCAAACTAATGAAGGTGAAAAGCAACCGCAGCCATCAGACTGTGTGAATGTCGAAAGCATCTAATATCAATGTGAAGATAATAAAAGGAAGGTTCACACATGGGACGAGCACAGAGAACCTGCAGCAGAGTTTCAACAGAAAGATTTATAAGATGTATACTGCTGTGTGACAGAGTTCCTCTCCACTGCTTTTACAGCCTATTTAATATCATTGTGACATCATTAGACACAAATATATCTAATTATTAAATGTGCATCTCACATTAGGCTACGAAAGCTTAGTTAGCTTCATTTAAACTGTTATTTTAGACTCGGGGTCCGAATGGACTTTGGAGTAGTTAAAAATAAATATAAAATAGAATTCAAAGCGGTAAGTAGCTTTAATCAACTTTGATACCTTAAAGTTTGGAAAGGAAAATGCTTCAGTGCTGCTTTGACTCTGCAGCAGACGGTTTAAAAAGCTCACACAGAGAAATCCTTATAGAAATCATCAGATAAATTTAAGAAGGTTTTTTATGTCTGTGAAAACTCTCCTCAGAGACTCCTTCATGATCCGCACTCTGAGCTCCACGGGATCTTTTATGAATGGTGATGTCACTTTCAAAGAGAAATGATTGATCTGATTGGTCAGTACGTTTTTAACCGCTGATCTCTGATCTCGAACATAACCTGTTGAGGAGCAGGTTCAGCGTTCAGCACAAGTTACGGCAGTGATACAGCCGGTAAGAAGTGATCCACCTTCTTAGACCTGACAACTTAACTCGCCAAGCAGAAATTCTGCTTCGTAGTCCAGGCCCCCGATGTGTGCAGACACAGCAGCTGCTCACACATCAGGCTGTCACTGTGTTGAAAAAAAAAAAAGAACTGTGAAGCGTTTCAGGCTGTGAGTTGAAATCTTACCGTCCCCAAAGTCGACCAGAGGGGCGACGGGAGCCAGCAGATGAGGCATCCAGCTGGAGTCTGTGTAGGAGAAAAACTGCAGAGATGGACAAAAGTCACAGACGTCAGAACTCTGCATGACATTCAGTCTTTGAGTCTGTTTATTGCCTTACTGTTATTAAAGCAACACTACGTAACTTTGACCTCGACCTGCAGCTCTGAAAGTGAAACAGGGCACGTTCATATGTCGCACAAAACAGTAATTTTAGTAAAACCAGGTCATATGGAGAAAATGTCCGCTGGTTGTCCCTCTGATGTCCTCTGACTGCTCTGTCTGTCCGCAGCCTTTTATTTAGCGGAGCTGTTACCAACAACGACCCGCTGCTGCAGCTTCAGTCTGCAGGCAGCCTGCATGTTGCTTTCAGGAACCTCCGTGAATCTCAGAGTCGAGGCAGAGCAGTCAGAGGACATTTTCTCTGTAAAATATGAACTGGTTTTACTCAAATTACTGTTTTGTGCAACATATTAACGTTCATTGTTTAGTTTTTCAAAGCTGCGGGTCACGGTCAAACATATTGTTGCTTTAAAGCACTTCCTGTTTACAAACATTCTGAAGGCACGAGAGACGTTTCTAAACAAAAACAAAATGTGTCAGTGGAATAAACAGTCGGCTCTGCATCTGTTAACAAGCACAGAAGTTCAATTGTGTCTCACACTGTGGTGGTGATGATGATTGTGATGATGAAGCTGGTGTCTGCTGTGTTCTTCCTCTTGGTCAAACTGGGCCTAAGTGAGCAAAGAGCATCATGAACATTTTCTCACTGTGCACAGGTGAGTTGTTTGTGTGTGACCGCGCAGGTGAAGGATTCTACCTGCAGCATTCGAGCCATCGCCTCGTCTTCCTCCGCCTGCACCAAGCGAACCATGGCCTCCTCATCGTCACTGATGATGATGTGCTCCGGCGCTGCAGCAGAATGAGTTATTGATGAGAACCAAAGACGTCAGACAGTGAGCAGCTGTTTGTCCGTCAGGATCAGCTGATAAAAAAGTCACTTTACAAAGTTTTGACCCCTTCAGGGTTTGCACAGAGTTCAGTTTAAACCTGGACGTGAACAGGACATTTAATACTTGTTTCAAATATAGAGCATGATGTCTTCACATTATTATTACCAGAAATTCATTGATTTTTTTCACTACTTCTGAGCAGGATAAAACATGAACTCCTGAGGATGTAACTCATTCAATCTATTACTACCTGGACTTCAGAGAACCCGTAAAACTTATGGACTGACAAATTACAAATCAATTAAATCATTAAAGTTCACTAAAGTTTTAGCTTCTCCAGCAGAGTCAGTGTTTCTTAAAGGGTAATTAAACATAGGCCATATTTTTCCATATTTTGGGATCTAAATACATGATAGTAAAAAGATTTTTGAAATTATTCCAGTATTGGGCAAGAAATATGCGCATTAAAAATGATTATTTTTGCTACAAACTGGCTCAGATTGATGTGAAAAGTGTGTGAAGAGTTCCCTGACACCACCCAAACAGAGGTGTAGCTCTCACGGAAGTCTGGGGTGATCCCGCGGGAACTGGAAGTGAGTTGCTGTGGGAGAGGACGGTGAGAAAGTTGGTCCCTCCACTCTCGGAACAAACTGCTGTTCCAAGAGTGGAGGGACCTGCTACCAACAGAGCGGAGGTGACGGCTCAGTTATTGTGTTTACAGAGCAGCAGTAATGTCCCACACGAAAGCCTGGCAGCGTTATGAGAAAAACAGTCACTCTGTGAGTATCAACCGAGTCATGACTGATTCTAAAATATAATGTTACTTTTATTCTCGAAATCGGCTTAACATTCTGCCACGGCTGTGGGTAAATTCTCACTAGCAGTGCCTCTGTCACGTTATTTCACCCACACTGATCAGATTCAATGTGATTCTGTCTGATGCATCAGAAGACACGCCCCCCGCCGCATGGACACATGAATGCAGGTCTATCTTCATGTGGGGGGTTGTCTTAAAAATGTTGTCGGGCACTTTTCACATCAATCTGAACCATTATGTGGTGAATAGAATCATTTTAATGCAGGAATTTTGGTGTTTACAAAGGCGCCGCAGGGTCAGGCTGGAGTGATCTTATCCAATACTGGAGCGATTTCAAAACTTCTTTTTTCTATCATCTATTTAGATCCCAAAATATGGAACAACAGGGCCCAAGTTAAAAAATCCCAGAATTACCCTTTAAACAGGAAGTGTAACATTGCTGAATGTAAAGATGGATGACGTGTCTCCACTTCCTCCCACTGCGTAAAAAAGATAGCTTATGTATCTATTACAGCTGCTGCCATTTGTTCTGGACAGTGGTGTCTTAATGTTTAGGCTGAGCTGTCAATCATAACACCACGCCCCCTCACTGAGCTTTACTTGACATGGACTTGATTGATTTCTGACCTATACTGCAGCCAGACACCAGGGGGCGATCCAGACGTTTGGCTCACATTTGAGGAGCTGTCAGAACAAAGAAATGTTGGGTGTCCTCACCTGTGGAGGTGTTTCCCTGCTCATCATTCAGCCATCTCCTCTCCTCCTCCGTCAGGATTAGCACGGAGTTGGAGGTGGGCGGAGGTGACGGTGATGCTGACGCAGACGTCGTCAGACTCTTCTTCCTCTGGTCAAAACAAGCAGGACTGACTTCAACTGTGGTGCCCGCCACAGTGGACGCTGCTTGTTCCACTTCCAACCCTGAGACTGGTGTGAGGTCAGAGGATGAACAGGAAGTGGCCATCAGAGAGGAAGCTGGAACAAAGCTGATGCTCTGCTCTCTCATCGCTGCAGTCAGCCGCCTGCGTTTGGATTTACGTGACACACCTCGCTCCCTGCAGGTGGAATGTTCCGTTTGTCCTGGAGAGCCGCCGACAGCCAGCTGAGGACAGAGACATATAGCAGGTCACATGGGGACAAACAGCAGGTTGACCACAGTCTGTCAAAGCCACGCAGACACTCACAGGACGAAAGTCTTCCTCCATGACGCAGCCATGTCTCCTCCGTTTGCCGAGCTGTGGACTGAAACAAACACACAGACACTCAGACTGAGAGCACAACAACAAACAGAGGAGAAAAAAATGAGAGATGAAGATTAATCTGACTAGACTGAGGACAGGCTGAGGAAGACGCTCCAAGAGGTGTTTGTGTTAACACATCTGATGCAGGATGCAAAGTGTGTGTGTGTGTGTGTGTGTTTCAGGGTCCTTATGTCAAAACAACACAAAGCTGTTAAATATAGAGCTGTAAACTATAAACCATTAAACAAACACTTGTTTCATTTTCCTTTATGGTTGCTTTGGTCCTCACTTCTTTGCATGAAACTCCAGCAGTTTGTATCTGTGACGTCTCCGGCACATGTTCATGACGTCATCCAAAGCTAACACACTACATGTAAACAGAACTGAACCTGGTTTCTCGTGTCTGTGAATGCTCCCTGTATGAGTCTTTTTTTCCACATGAATTCTGACACATTTGCAGACATGTCACTGGGTGAGAACAGGTGAACGTTACCTGGGTGTTTCCGGGACGATGACGGACAGGTCGCGGCAGATTGCGTCCGCCGGGTCGAAGAGGAATCCTCTGTTCAGAGCTGCAGGACTGTCCGGTTCATTCATGACCTCCTACGGGACTGTTAACGCTTCACACCCGGTTCACACCGTTGTGACGTTCATCGCCTCCGTTCCACAGTCGTAGGTGCTGATAGCAGTTCACGAGAGAGAGAGAGAATGGATCCGGTAAGCAGCTCACTCAGGTCTACGGTAACGCAAAGCCTGGACTTTACAACGTACAGCGATACAAAGCTAACTAGCTAACGTTACTAGAACATACAGAGGATCAAACAAAATGAGCTTTGTTGTTACAAACGCTGCTGCGGAAAACAAACAAAAACAAACCGGGAGCATCTGTTAGCTGAGTTAGCTCAGAGCGCTAACGTTAAGTTTACGTGAGCCCAAGTGGCTGCAGACGGAAGAAAACGTTTGAAAATCGCTTCAGCGTTACCGCTTCAACCGAGGAGAAGATCACGAGCTGGATTTCTGTTCACGTTTCCGTTAAAACGACCCGTAACGCTGACGGGTTGTTAACGGATGGTCTGATGTGGCTGGGACTTACCGCCGAGTGAGTAAGAGCAGGAAGTCCCCTTCAGAACAAGAGCAGGGACTTCCGGTTGACTGCAAAAGTACCGAAAATTCCTCCTTTCACCTTGGTTGAGTTTTACTTTTGTTTTATATCTGAGAACATTCACAAAGCAACGACACGGAATCAAGGGTGAACCACAGATGTGACGTGAGTCAGACAGACGGACAACACAGCGCAATCAAAATAAACTTAAAAACCGTCCGACGCTGACGTTAACTTCCGGTTCGGCAGTTACGCAAAAATTTGAGGGAAATTTCACTCAGTGCTGAGTGTCAGAAACCTCCGTTTGTTGCCTCTCAACAGTTGTTCAAGTCTGTTGGACATTATGAAACATCCTTACTGCTGTTTAAGACCCACTTTTCAGATTTGTACAACCTTTATTTAGTTTGTGAAAATACAGACACCGGCAGATTTCACTCCTTTGTTTTCCACATGAAGTCAAAAACCGCTTCAAGTGTCAAATGTGGACAAGATTATTCAGGAGAGGCGAAAGATGAACTAACACACAGTGTCTGACTGTGAAACCTTTAGTCTATTTGTGAAAATTTAAAAAAGGGACATTTACCTGAACTGGAAGTTAATTCAGCATCGTAACACAGCTGATGTTAACAAGCTTTCCCTCTCAGCCACACTGCTGATACTTCAGCTGCCAGTTAGAAAACCATTTTGTGTCACAGGTAAATCAAACTCAAGTTAAGCAAGGGCAAGTGAATCCACCTTGTACAGAACTCTCTCTCTCTATATATATATATATCTCTATATGACCCCAGTCAGGAGCTTTATGATCACATGTGAAAGCAGAGAGCAGGCTCAGATGCTGCCCACCTGCACACTTCATACCTGTCAACATTCAACACTCCTCTATGCTGTTTGAGTTGGTTGTTAAGTAAAATAATCTTTAATTACTTAATACACACATCACACGGGGCTCAAAGAATCGTTTATTAATTTCTTCTCTCACAGACGGTCGGGATGATTTCCCAGTGTCAGATTTTACAACGAGTGCTGAGGATGATCACCTCTTCCTCATAAGATGTTTACCAAGTCTTTGTAACACAGGAGGTGTTTGTCGGAGAGTTTTACAAGCTGTCAGTCCAGTTTGTGCAGATGTCTTCTGTTCTCACCGATGCACCAACATGAAACAGGCAGCAGCTGCTCTGTGTCACTGCAGACTGAACTGACACATGAGCTCAACAGCATCAACAGACAGTTCAAGTTTTGTATATTAAACAAGTAAAAAAGGAGCTGATAGCACAAACTGGAACACAACACAACATCGTCACTGTGAACATCACTCTGTTCAGGATTACAACCACAGTAACCACGGTAACGCAGACCAAGAACACATCCTTAAAACAGGAACTCGCCCCATCGTCATGGTAACAGTCTAGAACAGCATGGACTGCAGTGATTTACGGACAGTGGCCATCTCCTGCTGTTGCTGTGGAAACAGAAATAAATGTGTGAACTTCATGTGTGTTAACTTGGACACATCAGTTGTCAACAAAGCAAAGATTCCAAAATTCACGTCAGTACTAACTCGACTGTTCTTTCATGCACTCTAACAATCATCTGACCGCCAAACATCGTCACGTAGGGCCGGGTATCTCTACTGATTTTCTGAATCAATTCAATTCTGATTTTTCAAGGTCCCGACTCCTTATGATTTCAGATTTGATTTGGTTCGACTCGATATCGATTCATTCACAGATATTTTAGTTTCAATAATTTTGCTTGGTCATGAAAAACATTTTCACAAATCTAGTGCTGTAAACTGTACAAAGATGGACTTTTCTAACCTGGTGCGTTATTTAGGTTTACACAAAAACTGACCCAAAAGCAGTTACATGCGAGCGATATTTATTTAACAGGACCAGCACAGGATGGGGCCCCTCCCCTCCCC
>JAPQLA010000022.1:26845623-26856123 GCA_029822935.1 Naso vlamingii | reverse complement strand
CTTGTTACTGCACGCACAGTCCAAAGAATGAGATCTATCTTCTTGTCTGGAACTCAGGAGGGAGGAAAATAACAAAAGGGGAAAAAAAGTTGGCACATCTCCTCAACTAGCTGAAGTCAGATGCTTAACCTCTCTGAAAAACAGAGCAGTTCATGACTCGGATGGAGATCAGAGGGGGTTTCAGTCACAGAAACAGATGAGAGAAGATTCCACAGCATCCACTGTCGGCTCTGATACATGGTCCAGGGTTGGACGCACCTTGTATCTCCTCTTCAGGTTGTCCCACTTCTTTGCTAACTGATCCGTGGTCAGCTTCCCCTGAAGGCCAAGCTCATACAGGATGGCTCTGCAAGAGACAACACTGAGGTTGAATCTGACTGAAGAGTGACAGTGAGGAGGTGAGGTGTGGAAAGTATGAAAAAGAAAACAGAAACAAGCCTAATGATATCACACATAGATTAAAGGAAAAAAAAAAACAAGAAAAAAAATCGGGTCACACTTAAACACACAAGTAAGAAGCAATAACAGACGAGCACGAGCCAGAGAACCACAGCTCTTCTTTCTCAGGGAAAAACACTGAGGATGTTTTTTTTTTAAATAAACAGATGTTTCTGTTAACATTCAGTATTTTTCAAAACTCACTTTGTGTGTGTGTGCGCTAACAAACGTGCTGCATCTATTTCCTTCCTCATAAAACACTTGCAGAGCTGTTTAAATATTCTGAAGCTGAAGTACATTCACTCGTTGCAGTCTTCTTTCTTCCTGCCTCTGGTAAACTCTGCTCAGCTCTGAAGGACTCCGGCCTGCAGTCTGGACATACAGACTCAGCCTTCTGACAGGAAGCTGCAGGTTGTCAACTCACAAGAAAGCAAACAAAAACTGGACTCACCTCCAGGCTGGTTTGGCCGAATGTTTCCTGCCGGTGAAAAGAGCTTCGTTTGCAGCTCGAAGTTTGATCATCCTTTCTGTTTCGGGTTCAGTCACTGTCACACCGAGAGCAGCATTGTTAGTTATGTGCTGACACACACACAGTTCAGACAGTTAAAACAGACTCTGAATGATTCAAAAGCAAAACATGTTGGGATGCAAAATACTGTGAACTTGTCTGAATGTTAAATCATTTTGTTACTGTATATTTGGAAAGAAAGTGGAAAAAATAACAGTTACTGTGTGCAACAATGCCTCCCACAACAGTCTGCAACAAATGGTTACCAGGTATGGGAGGGGGCGGGGCTAAAGTGTAGGGGCGTGGTAAGTCTTGACCAATGAAAGTGTGTGTGTTTATTATACATAGTTTGGCCATGTTACACTAATCTGTTTAGAAATTATGCGCCTTTTTGTTTGAGGCCACTCCCACTGCCACGCCCTCTTTTGCCAGTTGATCCGAACAGTTCATCAGCTGTGGTTTGACTCATGACCAACCTGTCCACTAAATCTGTGCAAGTCTGTGAATCTGTTTGGAAGTTATGCGCCTTGCTGCAATAGGCCGCTCTCATTGCCACGCCCCCTTTTAGTGGGGTGAACACAAATAAAAAAAGGGAAGGAACACAAACACACACCGTCACTCTCTCACACACTCTCTCTCACACACACACACACACACACACACACACACACACACACACACAATTTCTTGACTTCCATGCCAAATTTCAGCCTCCTAAGGTGAAAACCGTGGCTGCCGAAGAGTGGGGAATTTTTGTGGACAGACGCACACAGACAGACAGACAGACAGACAGACAGACACAGACACACACACACACACACACACACAGGCGCGCACACACACAGGTAAAGGTGTCCAAAATGAAGAGATTCCTACGTTGAGTGAATCCTTTGAGGGTGAGCAGTGACTGGTGACCTTCAGGTTTTCATTTCAACATGACTCTGCACAGTTTATGGGTTTATTTCATAAAAATATTTCATTTGGCTGTTTGTGGCCACATAGAAAATGAGCTGCAGAGTCACACCTGCACAGCAAACTCTTCATTTTTATGTGTAAAAAATCTTCACTTGTAAAATAAGAGCAGTATAAAAGTAGTTTAAAAGGGAAATACTCATGTAAGGTACTTGGTATTTGTACTTCAAGTATTTTTCAGTGTAGCAAATCACACATTTAACTGCAACAGATCTGCAGCAAGTAGTAAACGTGTCCCTGCACGTCATGAATACACTACGCAATATGGACTACAGCAATTTTTAAGTCGCAGGGGCGCAATATTTGTTCATGGAGAAATGTCTGTGTGTGTGTGTGTGTGAGATACATTTTAATTCAAACATTGTGCTGCTGCAAACCTGAACATCATGTTCTATACACCTTGAAATCATCTGTTTGGTGCAGATCTCTGCAAAAACACATCGTAATCAGTTCAAGATGTTTTTCAGTGAAAATGAGAACTATTAATGAAGCGATCATTCCCTCTAACACTGAAAGTCAAATCTCAATCACAGTACGAGTGTAAATAATTCTGACATCAGATTTTTTTTCTGCTCTGTTGCGTGTAATGTCCGTCAGGAGCTTCTGCTTACTTTTGTACGAGCACTCGCTCATCCTCCTCCAGCCCATCGGGACGCCCTCAGCAGGAGGAGCCTCGGCATGAACCGTCCCATCATCCTCTGCAGTTTCCGCTGCCACCGTGTCCTCCATCTCGGTTTTGATGAGGAACTCCAGGATGTCGGTGTTTTCCTGCGTCTGGTTTTGCTGGTTGTTGCAGCGGTGAGCGGCGGCGGCGGCGGCCGTCTCCGGGCTCAGCACCAGGTTGCTGTTGTAGAGGCGACCCTGCATGGCTTCATCCATGATGTGGAACCAGGGCCACGACTCCACCCCCCCCCCAATGTTGTCCTGGCCCTGATACGGCTGCTTCAGGTCCTGAAACACACAGGAGCACTGAAACACACCTGGCTGCTGCTGCTGCTGCTCTTCACATGAGGCTTCACTGATTCAGACTGACAGAGAAAATAATCCTTCTCGTGTCGTTCAGCTGACACGCTCAGAAAATGATGTAACAGAGCGCTCTTACTTTGAAACATAGACATCATGACATACGATGTTAAAATCTCTCTTTGTAAAGCATATTGTACTCCACTCTGCACCGCCCACCTGTGGTGCAAAGCTGAAAAATCAGATAATGATGCTTTCAGAAATTCGCTGCAGCTCGCTCGGTGGTCACACGTTTGTGAAGAGTTAAAATGACTCAACAAATGAGATTATTTTGGTTTTAACTGAGCCTGCGAAGAGTACTACGAGGTATTCCTCATGTTTGTATGTTTTTTAGTATCAGGATCTTGTATTTTTTATTTCCATATGGACCAGTTGTGTCTGTAATAAAGTGCGACTGACTGAGATTAGAATCCATCATCTGAAATGAGTCACTATTTAATTTCCAGTCTGTACTAATGATGCAACAGTTCTCATAAAATCAGGTTGCTAGTTTAACTTTTGTGAATTTTTAAATTTAGTTTTTGATTTTTTTTTTAAGGCTACTTTTGTTTTGTGTATTATTCTGTTCAGAGCCTGCAATTATTTGACTCTTTCTTTTAAAAAAGTGATATAATTAATGTGCTTGTTTTATCTTTGTTGGTGTTTTTTTGTTCTTATGTGCTTTTTCCTTTCAATTTGACTTTGCAAAGTGTCTTGCAGTATACTACAAAGTGCTTTTCAAAAAACAAAATGTGTAATTACATTGACAGTTTAGTGAAGTTCAGTTTCTCTGTGATTCATTCTCATCTGAAATGGTCACAGCTGTAAGAGGAATCTTTGTTTTTTTGTGAAAATCAGGTCATGAGGCTGGAAAAATCTCCAGAGTGAAGTCAAATCAAACCCAGTTAACTGAGTGCATGATGATCGGTGAAAGTGGAGGCTGGTACCGACTGTCAGTCCAAACTTTTTAGACGCTCAGCAGGTGCAGTCTGTTCTCAGGTGTCTCTTCTTGTCTTTATGGTGACAGGCAGACAGACAGACGCCTCAATGAGCTGCTGCTTCAGATCGGCATGTTCACCTGTGCACCTGTTCACCAGCGTTACCTTGTATTTTGTCCGCAGGTTGTCCCATTTTTTGGCGATCTGGTCTGCGGTCAACTTCCCTTCCAGTCCAAGGCCCTTCAGGATGGTGCTGTGGACACACGGGAGGGTCAGCTGACAGGAAACACAGACAGGTCAAAGAGCCACAGGTGGGTTCTCACCTCCACGCGATCTTGGCGGAGTTTCTCTTCCCCGTGAACAGAGCCTCGTTGGACGCCCTGAACTCGATCAGCCTCTTCACGTCCTCCTCCGTCACTGGACGGTGGAGGGGTCAAAGGTCAACAGTGAGTAGCACTGACAGCTCGAAACCGCATCACATACTGTATGAGTGACGTCACGTGATCACTTACTTTTATAGGAGTTTTCTGGGAACTGTGGCAGCGGGTTCAGGACGGACTCCATCCTGATCATGGGGTGAGGAGGAGGGGGGGCTGCTGGGGGGGGGGCTGCTGGGGGGGGGGGGCGGCACGGAAGCAAGGAGGGGTGGGAGTGTGCTGGTATTCAGGCCTGATGCTAACCTGCTACATTGTCTACCGCATCCTGCACGGTAACCGGCTCCGTGTGTCCAACAGCCGCGCTCCTCCGTCCATCATGTGAGCCGTCAGCGGCTGCGACCAGCGGCGGTGAGCGGCTTCCTCCCGGCACACCGTTCACACAGCCAGGCTGCTAGCTACGTTAGCCTGCTGAGCTAACCTAAACAACAAACCGACACGGAGCAGCGCTTCCCGCCCTCAGCCACACCGGCTTCCGTTAGCTCGAGCTGATCCTGACGTAGTCTAACGTTACTAATGCCTTCATCACCGAAGCGAATAAAACGGTAAATTAGCCCGTCACCGCTTAATGGAGCTAACCTGCAACCCGTTTCCTCTGCTCAGAGGACGGTGTGTTCGATCATCACACTGCGGCCTGACCGCCGTCACGTGACCAGCTGCTCGGGAGGGCGGGGTTACACCAAAACGATACAAACATTCAGTTTCATGCCATAAAATATTTATTAAAAATGGCTTTTGGAAAACCAGCTGACCAACGAGCTGTTTTCTTATCATCTGTGACGTGTATGTGTGAAAAATCTTACTTTTGTTGTTTGCTCCAAGAACATGGCGTCATAAGCGACTGTTAGCATGAAGTTTTCATTCAGTCCAGAGAGTCGTTCGTGTTTTCAGCTGCGACAAGCAGCTCTGTCTGTCTGTCTGTCGGTCCACAAATGCTCCTATTTGGTGGCAGTAGTTTTCGCCCCGTGAAGCTGAAATTTGGCATGGAGGTCACGTGTGAATGTGTGTGTGTGTGTGTGTGTGTTAGAGATAGTAAGCTAAAGGGGGCGTGGCAATGAGAGCGGCCTATTGCAGCAAGGCGCATAACTTCCAAACAGATTCACAGACTTGCACAGATTTAGTGGACAGGTTGGTCATGAGTCAAACCACAGCTGATGAACTGTTCGGATCAACTGGCAAAAGAGGGCGTGGCAGTGGGAGTGGCCTCAAACAAAAAGGCGCATAATTTCTAAACAGATTAGTGTAACATGGCCAAACTATGTATAATAAACACACACACTTTCATTGGTCAAGACTTACCACGCCCCTACACTTTAGCCCCGCCCCCTTCAACAACACCTCAGCTGTGGCAGACTGTTGTGGGAGGCATCATTGCAGACAGTAACTTTTATTTCTTCACCTTTCCAAATTTACAGTAACAAAATGATTTAACATTCAGACAAGTTCACATTATTTGACATCCCAACATTTTTTGCTGTTGGTCGCAGCTGTTGTGAAATCACACTTGTGTTCGTGACAAGTAACTACATTTGAACAAGTACTGTACGCTCAAATTCAATTTTGAGGTACTTGTATTTCAAGCAAATATTGCCAGTTGATGGCACTTCACACTTCTACTCCACTTCTCTCAAAAGGAAGTATTGTGCTTTTTCTTTACTACATTTAACAGGTGTAGTGACTGGTGACTGTAATAAACTCTTCATTGATAAAGTTGATTTAATTTGTCTTTAAATGAGCTGTCTTTTCACAGTAGCAGTATCAATAAAGTTTACCTCAGTTTAAGTTTCCTGTGACTGCAGCCTGTTTTCTGATCCACTTCCTTTCCTAAGCAGCAACTTCAGCTCATGTTAGCCCATCAAAGTTGACACTGTGACCAGAACACGTTCTGTACTCGCAGCATCACTGTCATGTGACTGAAGTCAACTTCAGACTGTGACAGCAGCTAAAAACACTTTTTGAAGGTGCGTCTGACTGTGAACTGCTGCAACGTAATAAAATCTGTGTCACACTGAACAACGTTAACCTGAGTGAGGTCACACTGATGAGTGTGTGGTGTAAACCAGGCCACGCCCTGTGCATGCTGTCCTCCACCTCCAGTCTGATCGTGCTGCGTGCATGTGAGCGAAGTGTGTCCACAGCAACAACACAGCAGACTGAGACATCAGCACAACAACCTGCTCATGCGTCCTGGACCACAGACTGTCTGAAGGACATTCCGTCTGTGTGGGCATCCATGAAAATGTGAGTTAAACATTCTTCAAGTTTTGTGTCATTTCATTACGGCTGTTGGACTGATTGATGTTTGTGTGGATGACGCAACTTAAACTTACTAAGATTTGGGTTATTATAATCCACAAGCTTTTTTCTTTTTTTTTCTTTACACATTTCAGCCTGTGTTATTAATTATTACAGATACACAGATACACACACACACACACACATACACACACACACACACACACACACACACACACACACACACACAAAGTGCTACGCTGGAAATTTAAATTTAAAAACCAGAACAGGAGAATGAGGACACATCATCATGTCACCTTGTCAGTCTAAGCGGCTCTGAAATATTTAAAGGGATACGCCAACTTTTATTTTTCTTTTTGTTATTTTCCTCCCCCCTGAGTTCCAGACAAGAAGATAGATCTCATTCTTTGGACTGTGTGCGCAGTAACAAGGAAGAGACGGGCAGAGCTCACCCACCGCTAATTAGCTTAGCTCAAACACTAGTAGTCTTCCTGATTCTTCCTATTGATCTCCTGTTTCTGTAGCAAGTACACTCCCTGGACATGATGCTTATACGTCGCAGGGTTTTACCCCAAGTCCAACCCTTGATGCTGAGTGCCAAGCGGGGAGGCATCAGGTACCATGTTTATAGTCTTTGGTATGACTCGGTCAGGGATCGAACCATGACCTCCCAATCTCAGGGCGGACACCAAAGGAATAGTCTTTAGTCCAGAAATAGTTGTCAGTGGTTTAAAGTCTATACAACACAGAACAAAACATGGTCCGCTCACAGTTTCTCAACAAGCTTCTGGAACAAAAACATCAGTCTCTGCCGGGTCTCCAGCTGGTCTGGATCCAGGTCTGTAGCCTCCAGGCTCTGGTAGAACCGCATCCGTAGTATTACCTCCCTCTCTGTTGCCATGTCAGCCTGATGTCCGTCTACTGCCGCACTCTCCTTCTCCAGCACCGCCCTCTCCTGCTCTAAATCCTCTCTGGCTCTCCTGAGAAACACTCTCTCAAGGATAGCTCTGTCTCTGTCCACAAACGCTCGGTCTCTGTCCAGGAGCACTTGGTCTCTCTCCACCGCTGCTCTGTCTTGCTCCAGAGTGACCAGGTCTCTGTTCAGCAGTCCTCTGTCTCGCTCTAAAGATATCAACTCTCTGTCAAACTCGGCCTGTTCTCTCTCCAGAGCCTGTCTCTCCCTCTGCAGCTCGGCCAGCTTCCTGTCGACCTCGGCATCCTCCTCAACCAGGTTTCTGGAAGAGGAGGGTGTGTTGTTGGCCTCGGTGCAGTTCTATGGTTTGACTTTTGTCAATCACAGGTTGAGTCTTCATCACATCTCCGTCTGCAACAAGCTCCACAGGTGATTCAGTTTCAATCAGCTCCCCCGCAGGCGTCCCGGCAACCCCCAAAGGTCCTGTTTCAACTGCACTCAGTTCACACAATGTTCTCCCTTCGTCAGGAAGATTGGGTGGAGGCAGCACTTTCTCGGGCTCTGCCTGCTCATCCAGCAGCGATGGCGGCGGTTCCAGCCAGGCGGCCGCTCATGGCCACGTTCATCAGGTGGAACCAATGCCACAATCTGTGCTGGGTCAAGTCCTCCATGCCCACAGGAGGGTTCCTCAGCACCTACACAGGAAAAGGATGTCAGAATTTAAAAGCACCTTGTAGAGTTTTTAGCACTTGTGTATTTAATTATAATTATAGATATTTTATAAGTGCCTCACCGAGTTTCCTCACTTGGTTCTTTCTCAGTCAATTCATATTTGACAGTGGAAAGAATTTAGCACAACTAACCCTGTACTTTTCTTTCACATTGCCCCACCTCTTCTTGAGCTGCTGAGCTGAAATCAGCCCTGGAGACCCATCATTTTCGTTATCGCCCTGCAGGAGAGACAAGAGGTCATCATCAGTGCTGCTGCATGATGATGTGCTGAGAGCAGCGACACAGAGAAGCACCGCACATCTGCAGCCTCACAGCTGCTTTAAATGTCTGTAACCTTCCTGCACTCACACACACACAGTTTTTTCTAGAGTTTAGATTCCTGCACATTATATTCACATTATGTGACCATCCAAAGGCAGTTTATGAACTTTTATTAGTAACATACACATGTATTTAACTGTCATACAGAGTTGGGTTTATCTTAAGAGGTTCTTGTTTCTGTTTATGTGGAGTTACTTGTGCTCAGAGCACAGATGGGCAGATCATGAATGAATGAATGAATGAACATTTTATTTTCGTGTCTGGTCATTTACATGACCCATCCCACATGAAATTATTCAGATACATTTACTAACAACAAACAAAACATTCCAGCATGTCAACACACCAACATCTAATATCTCAATTCATCCACATCTAAGCAGAAACATCATCTGCATCACAACCACATAAATACATGCATCCCAAAAGAACAGACATACAGATGTAAACACAGCCACCCAAGCACAAAAAACAAAAGTGAACAAAACATCTACATCCACAGGTACCTACATAAATAAATAAACAAATAAAAATTGTACTACTTGATCCAGACCACAGGTCAAAAATCTGCAGTCCAATTTTGAAGAGGTTTTCTATCATGTTATTTTTTCCTTCTTTCCCATGCTTTAGAAATATATTCAGAAAATGCAGGAACATTATCAAAGAGGTATTTAATTAAAGCTCCATCGTCGATACTTTATAGGTCCAAATCAGGAACTTGTACTTTTTACAGTGTTTGTCTCAAGTCATGGTATAGGTTCATTCTCCAGCTCATGCAGCTCACAGTATTCAGATTCTTTCATCTTCCTCTGTATCTTCCTGTTTCAACATGCAATGGTAATATACCACATCTTAACTGTGTGCATAATGGTTTCAGGCTTTTAGGAAAATTATACTGCACATATTTTTTTTTTCACATCTTTAACCTTTCTTAACATAAGTTCTCAGTTTCAGCTTCCTCCAAACTTCCTCAGCTTATAACTGTGAGCATTTTGTCCGGACATCTTGTTTAAACTCCTCCACTTCCACCGTCACTTTTTCATGGTACTTCTCTCAAACCCACATTCTTGCAATAACTCAAATATTTCATAGGCCCATTCACCTCTAACAGACAGATCCCAGAGTAATATTTAACTGGCTCTCCTGTTGGATGGTCGACTCAGCAGCCTGTTCCCCGAATCACCACACTGGCCCTCCAGCGCACTTCACAGGAATCCCACCCCAGTTCTCCGTTCAAGGCCAAAGCAGGTGCATATTTGTGAAGTCCCAAAAAAGAATCAAATTTCCCAATTATGAACATATTCATTTTTCAGAAATCTTTTATAACCGCAGATTCCTGATACATAATCTAATACGGACATACACGTTTGGTAGAGCCCGGAAAATGTAGAGTAGCCCAAATCTCTCAAAATTGTAGTTTTACCTTTAACACCTTCCAATTCTTTGCTCACCGAGTCTGCGAGAACTGTTGCACCATGTAAAGATGACACGCTTTCATCTAGAAAACAAACAAATACAAGATACTATTTATCTGTATATTTGAGTTGTTTCTCACCCACATAAAACTGAAAACTACTCCTTTCTTTACCTGGCTTACGAAAATGCACAGTTTGTGTTTTCTTTTGATTAATACAAACTCCCCACTTTTTACACTATTTATCTATGCATGTCAGCATTAATTGTAAGTCTTTTTCATTCTCTGACGGATGAAAAAGACTTTTAAAGCCAAAAGTACTTTTTGCCCGAACACCAACAATGCGTCCATAAACACTTTTTGTAGAGTGGTTGAGCAGGACATTATGGAGAAGGTCTCTAGACCACACAGCAGCATGTCCAATTTAACTAAAAATGAAAAGTCTGCTTTGGATGAACTGATGAAGGACAGAGACATTGTTATTAAACCGTGCGACAAGGGTGGTGGTATCTGTGTGCAAGATGCTGAGAAATATAGAAATGAAATCCTGTCCCAATTGTCTAATACCAGAT
>JAPQLA010000022.1:26829489-26845523 GCA_029822935.1 Naso vlamingii | reverse complement strand
GCTTGAAAAAGGTCTAGCACCGAAACGTTGCAATAAATTCTGCAAGTTGGCCATGTGTGCGGGAACTCCTTTTGTTTCATTCTCTGACGGTAAAATAATGTCGTCTGCATGAAGAAGAATGTTTACAACTAGAAAAGGCAATTTCAGATGAAATTGCATGTGAATGCTGAAAGCTGACGGGACGATACTGAATTGCCAAAGCTGAATCTTTGAATGTTTGTTGAAAAGCTAGAGCCAGACTAAAATGCTGTTTCAAAGCTGAATGATATCAATGATGTTTAAATATAGTGGAAGATTTTGTTTCATGAAAGAGCTGAAGCAAGACTGTGATGGCTGGCTTTAAAAGTTGAATAATATTGTAATGTAGGAAAGATGTGGAATGATTTAATGTTGTTGAAAAACTTCTGCTACACTGGCTGAACTTTGTGAATTAGCTGAAGACATGAGAATAGACACTAAAGTGATAAAATCACATTGTGAATGACTGAGAAAAAATGATCTGAAGACAGTAGAGAAGCTGAGGAATCTGAAAAACTCTGAATGGATTTTCTCAGTGGAAGTACGGCTGAACAGTTTAGAGTTGAATACCTGTGAATTTTCTGAACTTTTGAAGGTTCTGTCCACAAGAAATGAATGGACCAAAATTCACAGAAAACCTGGAATATTTCAGAAATTTTGAATGATCTAAAAAATCTGAATGGATGGACCCTTGTCCTGAATTTTCTGAATCTTTTGGTGTTTGAATGGTTTGAATATGTTGCATTATGTGGAAGTAGTTAAGGGCCCAAAAAACGGCAGAACAATAATAATAATAAATACAGAATTTTTGAGCGCAGAAGAACATATCACATATTACAATTACATCGCCAGATATTACACCTTCCCCCGACTGCTTCACTTGTCTTGCCAAATCATGAATGAAAACAGCAAATAATGTTGGTGAGCATACATCTCCTTGTCTTACACCAGAGGGTGTGGAAAACCATTCTGTAAAATATTCACGGACATTAACACATGCGACAGGTGCCTTGTATAAAGACTTTAGAGCTTGATAGAATTTTCCATTAGCCCCTACCTTCTAGGGGTTAAATTATAAAAGAGCAGGGTCAAAAAAATCAAACGCCGGTCGGAAATCAATGAAAAAAGCAAATGTAGCCTTACTGTATTCAATCTGTTTCTAACCGCTGTGGATACTACATAGCTCTGGTTCACTCCCTGTTTCACAACATTGTGTCAAAGCAGTAAACCACATGACTGATGAAGCTCAAAGCTTGAAAAGTCTCTGCTGCTTCATTTTCTTTCAATTTTGAAAATTATGTAGCTGTGAGAGAATTTACACACCAGTGACAGAGGAGAAGAACTGAGAAACTGGAAAAACATAATCAGAACTATGAGAACATTTCCACCTGATACCCAGTGATGACGTGATAAAAGCGATCATTTAATTTTCATTTTATTTTTATGGGTGAATAGATTCAGTAGACAGAATTTTTAATATCGTGGGGGGATTGTTGTGCAGCTGCAGGACAAAGTCAGAAGCAGTTCAAAGTGAAACACAGGAAAGGATGGTCTCTCATCATGTTGCAAACAGAGATCTGTTTGAGACTCGCGACATTAAACTCTGTTTTTGTGAATTCCACCCATGACTCTTCACACCTGCCAGCTCAGGCCCTTGTACAGATCTGTACAGAACTTTTTGTTTTGTTTTCAAACTTTAAAATCATGTGTGTCTCTTTGTCCATGAGCAAGGCAGCATCAGATTCAGTATCTGAATGCAGTTTGGATGGATTTTGGAGAAAAGCACACTGACCTCCAGCCTCTCACAGCAGAGTTCTTTCTTCCGGTGAAGATGGCGGCGTTGGTGGCACAAAGCTGAATCATCAGTTTGATGTCTCTGTCACTATGGAAACAGATTCATCATCAGTCCATCATCCTACTTTGTTTAAGCTTTTACCAGCATGTTTGTCTGTACAGAAAGAAGCAGCCTCCTCATGTTCAGACTTCAGACTGAGTTGTTGAGAAGATTTCAGTCATCAGTGCCTGTAAATGAAGCTCAACTCATCTCTGTTAGTTTCTGACTTTAAACCTCATGTGGAACAAATGTGACTGGATCTAACTTATACTTTTATTTAAGTAACGGGAGAGGATCTGAATGTTTTTTGACATAATTTGGTAAAATACTAATTATCTGTCCGTCATTAAACTCTCTGTTTTTGTATAAACGTCTAACAAGGGGAACAATCTGCCTGATACGAGACACATTTTCATAGAAAGCGTTCACTTTAACTAACACAGGTGCATTTCTCATCTTACGCTAACATGAAGCTAACTTTAGCATCACAAAACAACTCAACAGCGACGTCACACATTAAATTTACACGTAGCTATTAGTCTGATTCTAATACACGTTATCAGTAACATCTCACGTTCTCTTTAAATGGCATTACTTCTGTACGTGTTCGCCACTTTTCGAGAAGGGTCTAGCTGCAGCCACTCCAAACATTAGATTCGTCGAAAAACCCAAACTCTTGAAACATCCGGGGGAGGCCGGAAGTGCTTTTCTTCTCCATTTATTATCTGCTGTCGCTTTTCTGCCCTCCACAGGCTGTTTGTAGAAACGTCATTGTTTGCTGTCCTTATTTACAGTCACTCAGTCATTCAGTCAGTTACGATCTTATGATCTCAGTTATGAGTTAAATTCAATCAGGCCGAATTAACAAAACAAAACAAACAAACAGAGGCAAAACGTCTGTATGATATAAATTCACACGTTAATGTGGAATACCAAAACAACAACAACAACAACAACAACAACAACAACAACAACAAAAAACATTTTAAATCCAAAAGCTCGAACTTCTTTTTCAGTTTTGAACATGAAAATGTGTAAAGGACATTTTTTAGGCCCCTCTCATTAACAGCCACGAAAATCCTTTCGAAATGTTTCTTTTAAACTCTTCAGCACTTTCATGAATCAGTTGTTTATGTTTACACGAAGATCCTCTGTTGCCCTCTACAGGCAGCAGGAAGCCTCTGCAGGTGACCCCGCTCAGCATCTTGCAGCAAACAAATCAAGCTCACTCATCCGAATCACATCACACCGGAACTGGGTGATCTACTTCAATCTGTCAAATTTAATTGAAATTAGCAACAAGCAGAAAGCTGCACAGTGTCTACTTTGATTAGAACATTTTTGTAACTTCATTTCAGTATTTTGCGTTATGGTTCTAAATTCTAAGCACGTCAGATGAAGCGCTTTGAAGTTGTCAAACTTCAGTTACATTTGAGAGTTTTTTTAGGCATTGCCCCTGACAAACAATACAGGTAAACAAACAATTGTGTCAACTATATGCAAACAACCCCACGCATTACAGTAGACCTATAATTTAGGCTTTCAGTTACTCTTATTTCTCTCATTGCGATTTTATTAGAACTTCTGGAGCAACTGTAGACCAACAGATCTGTCACATAATCTAGTTTTTTTGTTCTTTATGTAATATTGTAATATTAATCATATTATGTGTAAATATAGATTACATATCTAGGCCGATTGTTTACTTTCCCGCACAGAAAATAAACAACACTGTGGTTCTTCATGAGGGGGAAAAAATCAAGAAAAATAGTATAAACAATAAATGTATCGATATGATTAAAAAATACAGCGGAGAAAATCTTTCCTCCGCTACATTTTATTTTATTGTGAAGGTGTATTCCGGAAGACCTACCGTGTGTGGTGGTTGAACTTAACGGAGGTCCTGATGTTCGGGTGGGATGAAGGATGTGATGGAGAAACGATGTTGTTGTTGTATTCTCATGTCGACAAGAACAAACTGTCACCAGATTAAACCGGATTTTTGTTCTCGCTGAGCTGCTGCTTCCTGAACAGGTAACCTGACTTTATTACCTGCGTCACGCTGTGATGACGACAGAGTTAAATCCATCAGCTGATGTTCATCGTCCGAATGAAGAGACAGAGAACAAAACCGTATGCGTCAGCTGATATCATCTCTCTGATATTTCATGTGAAATTTTCTCCTATCTTCGCTCTCAAAGGTGACTGACGTCGAATTTCTGCTGCGATATGACGTCATCTGTCCTGACCTCTGCACAATTCAATAACTGATCAACATTTCAATAAAATATCATCATGGTAGTCGTGGATGAAATAAATACTCAAAAGCTTTACTCATGTAAAAGTACCAATATCACAATGTAGAAGTAATCTATTACAAATGAAAGTCCTGCATTTAACAACATGCTTAAGTAAAAGTACAGAAGTTACATCAACAAAACTTGGAGTATCAGAAGTAAAAGTACTTGACCCATGTGACTGATGAACTCTTTGACATCATCAGATGTTCAGACTGAAGCGTCAATGTCAGAGCATCATGTGACTGTTGGAAACACTTTGATCTTCATACAGTTAGCTCAGTTCAGAGGTTCTTAACCTGAGGTTCAGGCCCCTCCAAAGGGTCACTGGATTAATCTGATGGGTCGTCAGATGTTTAATGACGTCTGACTTCAGATTCAACCCTCAAACGTGTGTGTGTGTGTGTGCGTGTGTGTGTGCATGCATGCGCAGCATCATGTTGGCCAGGAAGGGCCTCCTGCCAGACGGTTTCCTGCTGACCCGCCTGGCTGAGGACCAGAACCAGCGGAACCGCAGCCGCTCCAGATGTCAGAGAGCTCGCTTCATCACCAAGAGCGGATCGTGCAACGTGGCTCACAAGAATATCAGGGAGCAGGTGCATCATCAGCATGTCACTGACATGTCCACTGTGTGCGTGGAGACTGATCAGTGTGAGCGTGAACTTCGACTCTCTGAGGGAACGTTCACAGTTTGTTGGTTTCCCTCCGCTCTGTTTTAGGGTCGCTTCCTGCAGGACGTTTTCACCACCATGGTGGACCTAAAGTGGCAGCACTCCCTCCTCATCTTCACCTCGGCCTTCCTCTGCTCCTGGATGCTCTTTGCCATGATCTGGTGGCTCCTGGCCTTTGCTCATGGTGACCTGCAGCCTCGTGACCCCAACGACGGGTCGGGCCCCGTCCCCTGCGTCACCGCCATCCATTCCTTCACCTCCGCCTTCCTCTTCTCCATCGAAGTCCAGGTGAGAGCTGCTGCTGGTTCTCGTTGACTCATCCAGGTGCAGCTTTTGTAGTTTTGTCAGCTGCTGACGTCCTGTCTGCTGCAGGTGACCATCGGCTTTGGTGGCAGGATGGTGACGGAGGAGTGTCCTCTGGCCATCACCGTGCTAATCATCCAGAATATTCTGGGGCTGATCATCAACGCCGTGATGCTCGGCTGCGTGTTCATGAAGACGGCGCAGGCCAACCGCCGAGCAGAGACGCTCATCTTCTCCAGAAACGCCGTCATCGCCACTCGAAACGGTCGACCCACCTTCATGTTCCGAGTCGGAGACCTGAGGAAGAGTATGATCATCTCTGCCACCGTCCAGCTGCAGGTGACATCAGCACACCCCAGCTTTACCAGTGACTGAGGAAACACGAGCTGACTGACTCATGGTCGGCTAGCTCGCTTGTTCTGCAGCCTTCAAATGGACATGACAGGCATGGAGACATAAACAGACACAAAGCGACTGCAAAACATTCACATGGAACAAAATTTTATTTTTAACCTTTATTTATCCAGGTTATTCCCAAATGACGAATGAAACAAGTATAAGGAGACAAAATTGACCAAAAAGATGCAAAATGACAACAAAGAGACACCAAACAGCAGGGGGACACAGCCAGCCGCGCTCTGTCCAAAGTCAGACTCACTGTGTCTTTCTGTTTCCTGTCTTTATGCTAAGCTAACTGTCCACAGGTTGCCACTCAGACAAATCAGAGCTCATCAATTTAAACATCTCAGTCACATAAAAAACTTCTCGTTGATCTGAAAGTTTGCATCATTGAAACAGAGATAAAAATCAAAGCTGTTTTTTTTCCCAGTCTGTCTGAACTGAAAGTTTCTCCATTCAGGTGATCCGGCGCACGGTGACGGCAGAGGGCGAGGTCATACCCGTGTCCCAGCTGGACATCCAGGTGGAGAACCCTCTGAGGAGCAATGGCATCTTCCTGGTTTCTCCTCTGATCATCAGCCACACCATGGAGCGAGGGAGTCCGCTGTACGAGCTGTCGGCACAGTCGCTGGTGTCCGAGGACCTGGAGATCATCGTCATCCTGGAAGGTCAGAACCCGCCAGACCTGCTTCCTGTTCACACGCAAACAGTTCCACCATGCAAACATGGAGCTGCTGAGAGGAATTCCAAATCTTTAAAATGTGTTTTAGTTTGTCATAAAGACACAAAAGATTTGAATTTTTTTTCATCAGCTGCTTTTTTTGTATTTTCATCTCTAAAAAAATCTTTTAGCATTTTATTTAAATTCTTCTTAATGGTTTTTACATTTCAAGGGAAGACAATTCATCAGTTTAAAGATCAGCAATGAGCATTTAAACTGTTGATGGATTAATCCTGAAAATAATCTGCAGATTCATTGACAATGAAAGTTTGTTGCTTTCATCTGTGGATTAAAGACGGTGAGTCTCTTGGCGACCTCAAGTGAATGCATCTCATCCTGTTTCACACAGAAATGAACAGGAAACGAACCCTAACAGTCCCTCTGACTCCTCAGGTGTGGTGGAGACAACAGGGATCACCATGCAGGCCCGAACCTCCTACACTCCTGAGGAGATCCTGTGGGGCAGGCGTTTCGTCTCCATCATGACAGAGGAGGACGGGCGTTACTGCGTCGACTACTCCAAGTTCGGCAACACGGTTCCCGTCAGGATGTCGTCTCTCAGTGCCAAAGAGCTCGACCAGACCAGAGGCGTCCAGGAGGGCGGCTCCGACGGACAGCTGCAGGGCTGGGGGCTGGTCCGAGCTGGCAGGGGGGGCTTCCGCAGAGGAGGCCGGACCTGTGACAGCTCCGCCCCTCAGCCCTGGTACACCCAATCAGAGAAGCCAGAGAAAGAGGAGGAGAGGAGAGGACAGAAGAAGAATGTGCAGCTGGAAGTGATTGGACGACGGATTGAAGAGGACAGACTGGAAGACATGAGCGACTGAACACCAGGAAACAGAACGTCAACTGTAAAGAGACAAATCGCATGACATGCTCCTCAAACATGAAACTTCTCTGTCGCCCCCTAGTGTCTTTCTGCAGTGCAGTTTATTGACCCTGCCCCCTCTGTGTTAGCAGGACATGAGACAAACAGTCAAAAAGATGTTTTTCTGTCATTTTAATGTTTATATCACTTGGTCGTTTGTTCAAGTGTTCATGTTTCTGATCAGTTTGGTTTTAATTTGTTACTTCATGTTTAGAATTAAAGTGACCATCAGACTCTCAGGGGAACCGAAGGATTTCCTGAATGTTGAACTTTGATGTGTTAGACCGATTCACACAGTTTATTTCATATAATAGGGGAACGAGCTGCTGCAGTGACAGGAAATCACACAGAACACAAACAGATTCCTGAGCATTTAAAGAGTTGCTGCCAAAGAAACTGTGACGTGTCTCTTCAAGGTTGGAAGTTTCTTCTGGTTGTTTCTGAAGCTGCTTCACAGTTTTACTTGTTGAATCAAAGTTCAAGCTGCTCCTGCTTTTCCTTCATCAGTGCAGTGCATTGTGGGTCGGCAGTGTCCATGATCTGTTATTTTGTAGATAATCAGTCTGATTTTCTGTCACACTCAAACCTGTTTCTGTTTTTGGTGCAGTGTGTGGTAACTCCTTGTCTTTATCACAGATGATAACACATTCACATTAAACTCTGCTGAGTTTGTCACCATGTAAAGAAGATACTTGAAGTGTGACTTTTTGATTTAACATCTGTAGCAAATTCACTGTGAAAACTTTTGTCATATTCTCTCATAGTTTCAGATCCGACTCTCAGTCTATAATCATGTTATTTATGTTTCAGTAAATTAATCTTTCCTGTTTGGTCTCAGTTCTTCTTTTCCTCTGTCTGTCGGTTGGTCCATAAAAATTCTCCACTCTTTGGTGGCCACAGTTGTTGCGTTCAGAGGCTGACATTTGGCATGGAGGTCAAGTGTGTTTGTGTGTTCATGCCAGTTGGCTAAAAGGGGGCGCGGTAATGGGAGTGGCCTATTGCAAAAAGGTGCACAACTTCTAACTGGATTCATGTAACATGGCCAAACTTTAATGAAACACACACTTTCATTGGTCATGGTTTGCTCCATACACTTTAGCCCCGCCCCCTTCCATAATTCATCAACCGTTTGTTGCAGACTCTTGTGGGAGGCATCTTTGCAGACAGAAATTTTGATTTCTTCGCTTTCTCTGGCAGCACGGTGGCTTAGTGGGCAGCACTGTTACCTCGCAGCATGAAGGTCCCGAGTTCAAATCCAGGACTGTTCATCTAACATTGAGAAGGTTTTGGGTTCCATACCAAGCTGGCATAGGACCTTTCTGTGTGGAGTTTGCATGTCCTTCCCGTGTCTGCGTGAGTTTCTTCCCACCATCAAAACATGCATGTTAGCCTCATTAAGTTAGGTTGGCCCCATGTGGCGGTGCGCTCAGTGGCTCAGGACCCTCCACTCTGACCTCACAATTTCATTGCACAATTCACTAAAAAAATGACAGTAAAGCTGCTTTTACATTTTTCTTCCCAAATACACAGTAAAGAAACAACTCAACATTCAAACTAGTACACTGTTATTGCAAACCTGCGCTTGTTTCAAACAAAACTTTATCTTTTCATGTGAACATTTTGCTTTATCTGAACTTTGACTGAAACTGGTTTGTCAACTGATCAATGTTGAACACTCGGTTCTTTATGTGAGCCGTCATGTTTGGTTGTAACTTCTCTTTGCACGTTGAAGTTTGTGTTTAATTGATAAGGCTGAACAGAGTTTTGACCTTTGACCCCATGAAGTCTGACTGAAGTTCAGCTCTCCTGCTGTTTCAGTTTCAAGGCTGTTTTGAGCTCAAAGTTTCTGTCAGTGTGACCAGAAACAGACATCAGTTTCTGTTCTCCGCTCTCATGTCGACACCTTCACAAAATGCATTTTGAAGCCGTTTGTTCGAGGTGAACCTGAACTCCACACATCACGGCTTATCAAATGTAGAAGAGTCACACAGCAGACACGAGTGAAGGTTCTGAAAAACTTCAAACCGATTTATTTAAAGTGGCAATTTGTAGAATATTTAACCCAAACAGCTGACAGCAGCAAATGTAACCAACACAGAAACAAAACAAATGCTAAAAAATTGCATCAATTTTTAACTGGATTTTCTTAGATGAGAAAATGTCATCATAATAACATGCAAGATACAAAAAGTCCAGATTGGAGCAGAATGAATCTCGTCTGCTTGACGTTTTAGTCAAACGGACCTAAATTTTCTCTTTAATGTGATTTTTTTTTTTTTTTTTTTGAGACAAAATGTGGTTTAAAAATATTTGATGGTTATATTTTTTGATTTAAGTCATCAATGAACAGACCTGAGTCAGCAGGAAAATACTGCAATATGAATTTGATGTCAAAATACACCAAAACAAAAAATATTTTCTCATGATTAAAGCTGAAGTGCTGTTAAGCGTGAGGCTAAAAATGAGCAAAAGAAAAACAAATTGTAATTAATTCTGCTTAGTTCATGTTAACTGGATCGTGAAGCACCGAAGTACGACAACCTGAAGTCATTTAGATCCAACACCACCACACGCTCAGCAGAGACGCCACCAGGGCCAGGACGGGCGTCGCCATGGTGACAGTGTTGCCAGAGTTGCACTGGTTACTGGTGCAGCAGCGGAATGAGAAGGCTTCGAGCGACGGGAACATCTGGGAAAGACGAGAGTTATCGCAATCCGTGTACCTGATGCACCGACGGATGGTCTTTCCACCTGGAGACGCACGCACACACACATACATACAGGCACACAGGCAACGCACACACACACACACACAAAGTCTCTGTTTTGATGCATAAAGATATTAAAACCTCCAAAATATTAGTTTAATATGAGAAAAAAAAGAAAGATTTGAAACTTTAAAAGTTTCTAATTATTGGCTGATTGACTAATCAATAATTAGCAATAGTTAGGGGTTCAAGCCCGTAGGGCTTAACCTATTATTTTTGTGCTGGTTTGTTATTATTCCTTCAGAAATGTTTTCGCAAAATCCCGTGAGACGGTAAATGGTAGAGACGTGAAATTTTGCACCTTGTTTGGAAGTTGTGTGCAAATGCTGCCCAAGTAATTTGACCCCAATCAGCCTGATGGGGGCGCTATAATTAAAGAAAAACATTTTTTTCACTTGAAAATTCATAACTCCTACACTGTAGGTCCGATTCACATGAAACTCGGTACAGACATTCTTTGGATCAAACTCTACAACTTTGTCACTAGAACCCACAAGGTCCGCCATATTGGATTTTCCACCATTTTGAATCTACTCCTAGGCCGTATGGCCAATTCCTTTGAAATTCGCTGTGGGTCATCATTAGATCAAGCTGATCAAAAGTTGCAACAGGCTTGTTGATATCTTACTTTGTTTCCAAGATATTGACCAATGAACTTCAGAAGGGGCGTAGCTTAGCACATAAATGGACAAAAGTCAACAACTATTGGCCCAATCATTACAAAACCTGCAGGATATTTCCACATAAGTACCTGAAACATACCCTGAAAGTTTGATTTGAAACAACCTACAGGGGGCGCTATAATGCCAAAAAAGTGGGTGTGGCATAACACAAATCAGACTATAAATCAGAAATAGTTTGCTCTATTGTCACGAAACTTGCAGGATATGTCCACATACGTCCCTGAAACATACCCCAAAAATGCTATGCAAATCTACTGATAGGGGGCGCTATAAATGCACAAAATAGGCGTGGCGTAACACAAATCAGACTATAAATCAGGAGCTGTTTGTCCAGTCATCACAAAACTGGCAGGATATGTCCACATCACTGCCTGAAACACACCCTTTGAGTTATTTTTAATGAAACTGTTGAAGCTTTCAACTTCTAATGGTCTTTGTTGGCTTGAACCCTGGAATTGCCACCTGCAGCTATATTATGTATTGCAGTTTGATCACATGATAAAGACATTAGTTGAGTGACACTGGCTCCCTCTAGTGGCCTGCTGTACACAAATTGTGTAAACAAACATTTAAAATAACACGTGCAAAATAACAGCTCAAGTACTTAAACTATACTCGTGTTTTGAAGTACTTGAACTTTACTCGAGTATTTCCATTTTCTGCTACTTTCTTCGTCTACTCCACTACATTTAACTGACAGCTTTTTTTACTAGTTACTTTACATTTACATATTTGATCGGTAAAAAAACCCCAAATAATTAATTATTGTAGATCAACTCACAAAAGTACATTAAATATTAAAATCAGTTGTACTTTGACGACATAAATGCATCAATAATAACAGACAGAACAATGAGTCAGATCACTTTTAGGTGCTTTAACTTTCAATATTTTGGAGAAATTTTGATTCTTCTGTGTTTTTTCTTGAGTAAAAAACCTCAACACTCATTCCAGTGCTGAAATCATCTCTAAGTTAACATATCTGGACAAAGTGCTGATGACTGACCTCTCTCGCTCAAAGATATGCAGGCGTCTTCATACGTGCACTCCTGCACCTCCTCACAGCGTCCTGTGTAATCAGTGCACTTGTAGCAGCTCAGACAAGAACCTAAAGAAGAAAAAACAGGTTTTACTTTGTTCAGCTCATCCCAGCAAGGCAGGAAGACATTTAAATAAAAAACAGTGTGACCTCAAACTACAGTTGAAAAGCTGATTGTGACTGCAGGAGTCTCACAGACAACAGCAGCTTGAATTCATGTCGGTCACAGCTGAGCACATCTCTGCTCTCCGCTGTTCGTCTGTACGCTCAGGAACTGTCGACTGGCTCCATTACTGCAACCTGTTACATTTGGTTTGACTCAGCCTCAATTTTTCCATCACCACGTAGTTTGTTAGAGTCAATAAGCTCACTGACAGAGAAGCTTTCCAAACTTTTGAATAGACTTTATTGTGTTTCTGCCCTTTAAATGCCAAAGGACAAAATGACTGAAGAGTTCATTTTATCTTCACTGTGGTCAAATAAATCCAAGCGTCTGTACAATAAATTCTTAATTTAATATTCATATACTGCACATAGATGCTTTAGTCAAAGGTAGAGCTGAATAAATTAATGTTGATGCTTGTTCTCTTCATGAATATGAGGTTAAAGTGTAAGGACGAGACCTGGTCCACTCACCCAGATGAAGCATCCCCAAACAGAGCAGCAGGAACAATCCGAGGCAGCGCGACATGTCGTCTCCCTGCAAACAAGAAGTGGAGGACTAAATGACTGAGGGAGTGAGGGAGTGACGGTGGAGCAGCGGAGCGTCTGGCTGGGTGTTGTGTCCGATCTGTGCTCGACAGTCGCCTGAGAACAGCTCTTTGTCTCTTTGTCCAGCAGACCACAAAGACTCGCTGTGTGAGCAAACGTCTTCCAACACTCACTCACTGAGGCTTTCTCACTGCCACCAGTACTCTGTTTATACAGCACTCTGTTTCTACTGTACTCTGTTTATGTACTACTCTGTTTCTACTGTACTCTGTTTATATAGTATTATTTATGTACTACTCTGTTTATGCAGTACTCTCTTTATACAGTACTCTGTATCGCACTCTGTTTATACAGTACTCTGTTTATATAGTATTGTTTATGTACTACTCTGTTTATATCGTACTCTGTTTACCCAGTACTCTGTTTATAAAGTACTCTGTTTATGTAGCGCTTTGATTATATAGTATTCAGTTTATGCAGTACTCTGTTTTTTTATGTACTTTATGTAGAATCCTGTTTACAATATTCTGTTGATGTAGTGCTCTGTTTATGTGGTACTTGGTTAATATAGTAATGTTTACGTAGTACTCTGTTTATGTATGTAGGAGAAAACATCTGGTCGAGTCTCTCGTACACACACAGCAGTTTCACTCGTTCCTGTCTGTTGAACACACACACACACACACACACACACACACACACACAGAATAGAGTTTGGTGACAGTGGAATGCTAATGTTGAAACGTATCGTGTGTCGGGCCAGCAAGTTCTGGGAAATTAGGCAACCTCGTATCTCTAAGAGTCTTCTCAAGAGTATTCCTATCAAGAATTGGCAGAAAGTTGGCAGTTCAGTATGACCTGGCGGAGTCAGTGTCATTGTACTGGAACAGAACATGCACAAACAGACTGCACTAACAACACACACGCACTCACGTACACACACATCTGTTGAAACATTTTGAATGCAGGACTTTTACTCGGAACAGAGTATTTCTGCCGTCACTTCAGCGAAAGACAGGAGCAGCACAGTCTGGTCTCTCTCTCCCTCTGAGGTGTGAGACTCTGCATCGCTCATGTGATGATTTTTGTCACTGCAGACAAATCAAATGTTCACTGACGCGTCACAGAACATTTTAATCTGCGGCACTGTATCTTTCCATCTTTTCACAGAAACACTTTTGCTTTTGGCTTAAAGTTCTGTGGGTAAGGAAGTTATTTCTTTTCTCCTCACTCTTCATTTTTTGCAGCTTTTCTCTCACTCACTCATCCAGCAGTCCGTTGATCCACTGGTGAACACGCTAAGCTTTGTGTTCAATAGTGACAAAACTTCACTGGGGAATAAAGCTGGAAGTGCTGATGTGGAGCTTTCACACCATGGAAGGAAATGGAAAAAACAAGTAAAGACATAAACCGATTCATCGTGCTGTTTCTCTTATTTTTCTTAAGTATTTTAGTGTGTAAATAGTGAATCAGAGTTTTGACACACTCGTATTTTCAGCAATTTTCTCTAAAGTTTCATTTCTTTTAAAAGGTGCCTGTGTCATTTTTCTTGTATTTGACTTGAAGCTGAGTTTGTGCTGAATGAAAGATCTGTTTGACTCGGAGTCAGAGTCGTGTCACCCAGCAGAAAGCACACGCTGTGAGTTTGATGACTCAGTAAAATGAGACATTTCTGTGCAGGGTTTGGTTGGGATGCTGTGTTTGTCGTGTGTCAGTCTCGGGGTGGGACAGATGGGACGGGGGACGGTCAGCTGCTGCTCACAGAGGAGCGACTGTATGTGCAGCTGCTGTGTGAGGCTGCTGCGAGGCCGTCTGTCCGAACATTAGATTTGTCTTTAATCTACTTCAGTGTCACGACGGCTAACAGTGAAGAATCACTGTGATCAAAAACACCACAGAACTACTGCGAGATACTGACACTATTGATTTCCTCTGCTTCCTCTATTACATCATCAGGACACAGTTTGGAGCCACTTGCATTTAGTTTTGGGGTTTTTTTTGGATATTATTATTAGAAAGCTTCAGAGTTTCACAACAGAAACTTTTGTCTAGTAAGTGACGTTACTGCAGCTTCTGTTCAATGAGAAAACATTTCCCTCCATCCACAGAAAATGTTCCCGTTCTCTCGGATTTGTTTACGAGCTTTGATAAGCAGACGCAGTTTAGTTAAAAGTTTATTTATTAAAAAAGCAGGAAGACTCAGATATGAATTAAGAGCTGAACCACATCCTGACAAACACGCCAACAGTTTGCGGGGAGGTCTGTGCAACAAACAAAAGAAGCGATTGTGTGTTTCATGGAGCTCTAAAATTTAGAGATGCACCGAAATAAAAATTTGTGGCCAAAACTGAAAACCAAAAATAATTAAGCACTTGGCTGAAAATCAAAACTGAATACATTTTTCTTTTTGCTATTTGCCAATTTTTCGCCACTGCATACATTAAATAAACACACTTTAGTGATGCTTCTCAAAAAAAAAAAAAATCTTATACAAAATTAACTTTTTGCTTTGACTCTGTCACCGACAGACTCTTCTGGGTTTTCAAAGATGTCAGCCATGGGTGGTGGTGTAACTTTATTTGAGGAAAATGTTTCATAAAGATTTGTAAGTTAATAATGCTTAAAACATTTAAGCTAATATTACATATTGAACAGTTAACGTAAAGCCTTGGGTTAAAAGAAGACTGTACATTTCATTTAATATTTTGTGAATTACAAGTGCAGAGGATAATTTAGAGGTTAGAGTTAACTGTTAGGTCTTAGTGAACTCCATTACCCATGATGCTCTCTGAGTGGAAGAGAGAGGGAGAGACTTTTCTGTTTTCTGTTTATGTCAGATTTTGTTACTCTGGCTGTTGTCAGCAGCCAAGTTGTATTTCTCAGTCAGTCACAAGCTAACGTCATGAAAATCCCATTTTCACTCACAAAAGTGACGTCGGATTGTAAGAAATGTTTGGTGTCCTTAAAGAATAAGCTACAGTGGATGGAGTGGGCGTGTGGGGACTATCGTCAGGTGGAGCTTTTCTTTTGCTGCTGCTGTCTCTTTCTCGTACTCGATTGGCTTCAGTGTAGTGAGCTGTCTTTATTTACTATTTTTGGCAGAAAAATTTTTGGCCGGCCAGACATTCAGTGCGCTCCTAGGGTATGATTTTACACTTCACATGAAGCACTAATGTTTGAATACACTGCACATCAACATGACCTTTTTCACATTAAATGTAGGTCAACATGAGCTGAGTGTTCATGTCAGGTGAGACACCTGTAGCATTCAGATCACATCATGTTTCAAACAGGTTATCAGGACATTTTACAGCCTGTTTGTGCCAGATACTTTTAAATCTCCTCTAAAACTCTTCACTGAAGCTACAACTGAGAGACTGAATCAAACAATAAAATGTTCGCACCAATTTCTCTCTTTGATGTGACAACATTGTTGGGATGACTAAAAATATGACCACAATTCCATTTGTGATCAATAATCACTAATGTAGATATATTGAGTGAGTGTGTGTTGGGATCCACAGATGAAGACGTTCTTCTGAACTTCAGCTGCTGAGAGCTGCAAACAGCAGCCTCAGCGAACAAGAAAACTTCTTCCTACAGCAGCAACGTGAGGTCATGTGTAACAACTGTTAGCATCAGCAGCTGTGCCAAGGCCTGCTAGCTAACTCCAAAGCAGAGGACAACCGAGTAAGCACGGAGCTGCTTACTTTGCAAGGATTACA